>CM075031.1:1064677-1078251 GCA_037576675.1 Pangasius sanitwongsei | reverse complement strand
CTTTTGAGTCTGGTTCCTCTCAAGGTTTCTTCCTCATATCATCTCAGGGAGGTTTTCCTCACCACCGTCACCTCTGAAATCTCTCCTCTCACCTCTAAATCACAGCAAATGCTGTACAGGAAACAGGAAGTGTGTTACCTTGTAGACATAGTCCTCTCCAGTCAGGTTGAACATTTTCCCTCCCAGACTGAAGGAAACCACCGGCAGTGAGGGAATTTTATTACAGTCAATCCAGTACTACAGAGAGAGAGAGAGCGAGAGAGAGAGAGAGAGAGGAAGTGTCATTTAGTTAAACTGCCTCTTCATCTATGGGGATAACTGCAGACTGTTGGTACAAAAGTATTGGCGCCCCTCTACTCCATTCGTCCAGCAACAGAACGCGTGCAGACGTCATTTGGCTGGTGGTTTATTCTCAGTAAAGGTGAAACAGTGCAACTAAAAATCTCTTAACTGACCTTAACAAGTACAAATTTCTTGAACATAGTCAGATTTATGTAGTATTTTGTATTATAAGATTACAATGAACCAAATATACGATTATTAAACCTATTTCTGAACATTTTTACTCATTTCAAGCTTTACGTTTTCTTGCTTCTTTCTAGAAATAAATGCTTCAATTTAGCAAAATGATCTGCCGGTAAAACGAGACAATTTCAAGCTTGGAATTAGTTCAAATGTCTAGAAACAGGTTTAATAATCTTTAAATAATATTTGGTTTGTTGTAATCTTGTAATAGGAAATATTACACACATTCGACTACATTCACTATGTTTTCACTCGCTAAGGCGCTGTTTTTTGCAGTGCGATGAAGGGTAGAGGACGATTAACACACACTGTACAAGGAAAAAGATGAGCTTCAGCCCACACACACACACACACACACACACGCAGTCACTCGTGTCACTTGTACTTTGTGGGCGTGGCCTGTACAGCCTTTTTTTAAATTCCGATGAGAAACATTAGCAGCCAACACTACTACACAACGCTTTTGCCAAAAAAAAAAAAAGGAGGCTTCATACTAGCTCTGACCTCAGATTAGATTAGATTAGATCAGATCAGATTAGATTAGATTAGCAAAGCAGGCTCTCTGCGTACGCTCACCAGAGGCACCAGCGATCTCAGCCACTTCCTGCCAAGCTTTATTTTAGTTCCTAACGTCTCTGTACCTGATCATTAATGAGAGTTAAATGATGAGATGAAATCGTGTTTATGCTCAAGTTTTTCTTCCATTTTTGTGTGTAAATGGGAACGAATTACAGAGAGGATTAAAGTTAAGTTTAATTATTAATTATTAATTAAAGTTAAACGAATTACAGAGAGGATTAAAGCTGTGAGCAGGGAACTGAAGAAACATCAGAGGATCATTCGAGGAATCAAACTGTTTGGATTTTTCATCATAAATGATTTGCATGGAATTGAGAAAATCTCATTTCATATAATACGGGAGTGTGTGTGTGTGTGTCTGTGTGTTGATGATGATGATGTGTGTCTGTGTGTGTTTTGATTATGTGTGTGTGTGTGTGTGTGTGTGTGTGGTCGCTCACCTCCCCCATGATCAGAGGGACGGCCCCGATGGCTTTGTTCAGAGCTCGAATCTCCTGCACCGGCCCCGTGATCATCAACGTTCCCGTGTCAACAATCGCCTGGCAACCGTCCTTACACAGCGTCAGTGTGCTTCCCACCTCCACTCTGCGTCAACACACACACACACACACATCATCATCAACACACACACACACACCCCATCAACACACACTCACCATCATCAACACACACATCATCATCATCAACACACACATCATCATCATCAACACACACATCATCATCAACACACACATCATCATCATTAACACACACACACATCATCATTAACACACACACACACACCTCATCATCATCAACACACACACATCATCATTAACACACACACACACACACACCATCATCAACACACACACATCATCATTAACACACACACCATCATCATCAACACACACATCATCATCAACACACACATCATCATCAACACACACATCATCATCAACACACACATCATCATCATTAACACACACATCATCATCATTAACACACATCATCATCATTAACACACACACACATCATCATTAACACACACACACACACACATCATCATCATCAACACACACACATCATCATTAACACACACACATCATCATTAACACACACACATCATCATTAACACACACACATCATCATTAACACACACACACACACACACCATCATCAACACACACACATCATTAACACACACACCATCATCATCAACACACACACACACACCATCATTATCAACACACACACATCAACACACACACACACACACACACATCATCATCAACACACACACACCATCAACACACACACACACACACATCATCATTAACACACACACCATCAACACACACACATCATCAACACACACACATCATCAACACACACACACACACACACACATCATCATTAACACACACACATCATCAACACACACACACCACCTTAAAACCAAGTACTTACACACCAGAGAGATTTTCTCCCCTGTTACTATAATGTGCTATAAACAGCACTTATTACACATCAGAAGCTTCAGAAGCTTCGTTGCTATAAACTGTAATGACTTTTCATAAATAATAACAAGGTGAATAAGGCCTTATGAATCCATTATCTATTTATTTATTTGTTTATTCACAAAAATAATTTGATGGAGGGAATTTTTTAAAAATCTGTACAAAATTATAACTATAATTTATTTATTTATTTTAAAAAATTGTTTACAAAAAAATTGACACTGTAAAGGAGGAAACTTTCTTTTGGCATAAAATAATATTTTACACTTTTAAAGATTAGCTACAAACTTAATCTTTAATCCACTGCTTCCAGTCAGAGTTTAGAATTATTTTTATTTAATTATATAATTAATAATATAAATAATTACAGAATTATAAACATACTGACGCTATTTAAAGTGAAAAGTGTGTGTTACTGTGCAGAACGACTTCAAGTCACGAGCCAGTTAATAAACAATATGTGACGTGACGCGAGATGTGATGCGGCCTGATGTGACGTGACGCGGCCTGATGTGACGTGACGCGAGATGTGATGCAGCCTGATGTGACGTGACGCGAGATGTGATGTGGCCTGATGTGACGTGACGCGGCCTGATGTAATGTGACGCGAGACGTGACGCGGCCTGATGTGACGTGACGCGGCCTGTGTGTTAGTTATAGCTGCGCTCTTGTTGTGTAAAACACACAGGCTTCTGTTTTCTGTTACATCTTTTCAAGTGGGATTTTCCCACGTGTGTGTATGTAAGATATATATAAATGTGTGTGTGTGTGTGTGTGTGTGTGTGTGTGTGTATATATATATATATATATATATATATGTGTGTGTGTGTATATGTGTGTATATATATATGTGTGTGTGTGTGTGTGTGTTGTGCACGATCACTTCTTACTTGTCCATCGTGATCTGCCAGTACGCTTTACGGGTGACGTTCAGGTAGTGAATATCTCCATCAAAATACTGCTGATCAAAACCACCCAGCATCAGCTCCCCCCCGATCTCCGCTTTAGGGTCCCTGCACACACACACACACACACACACACACACACACACACACACACACACACACACACACACACTTTAGGCACAGCTTTCAGCCCACATGTGAACTACCAGAAAAAGCAGAAGTGAGAGTTTAGTGAGTTATGAGGAACTTTTAGGGGGAAAAAATAAAATTTACGCAAACACACTGAGCTCATTTATGAAACTCTTCTAAAAATAAAAAACAGAAGTCATGTCCAAGATGAAAGACCAACAAATGTAAAAAGTGTTGTCAAGTGTTGCTTTTTTTAAAAAAGAAGTAACAGCTGAAAGTAATCGAGAAACGACGGAGGTGGAAATCAGTCTGTCGCTCCGTGCAGTAATGTAAGCAACCGTGTGATATTTGGACCAATGGAAGACGAGGTGAGGGCTCAGAACCGCACGGCACCAGTGTCATTTCCTTACCGTAAAATCATACAGAATGAACTAAACTCTACACCGCAGCCCGGCAACCGCTCACACGACCCGGCTCGGATCCTCCGTTTCAGCCAATCACACGCGTCCGTGTAAATTAACCAGCTGAAGGCATCAAACCAGAGATGAGCTCCAGGCTGAGCGAGATTAGCGTTCTCACAGACTTTTCATTTTATTTATCGCCTCTAGTCTGATTAGCGAACTGATGAAAAAAAAAAAGTCAACGACGAAAACGGAGTGTTTAAAGACGACTGCGTTTTTTTCTTCGTCTCATCACCCACTTCGATTTGTTTTATTTATAATCGTGAACTTATCGTTAAGACGTAACAGTCGTCTCCACTCAGTCGCGTTAGTCGCTTCCTGACCACGCCCAGAAGGCGGAGTGAAGTCAGACCTGTTGATGTAGAAGGAGAAGATGTTCTGCGGCAGGAGTTTGGCAGCCATGATGGAGTCGAACACGGGTCGCACGTTTCCCACTGACAGGATGGGATACGCCATTCCGAGCACGCCATCGAACCTCGCCACGGCAAACACCAGACCCGGCTGCTGCACCGCCTCAGCAAACAGCTGGTCCTGTACATTAAGACCTGCCAGCTGCAAACACACACACACTATCATCATCATCATCATCAACACACATACACACACCATCATCATCATCATCATCATCATCACCACAACACTCATACATCATCATCAACACACACACACATCAACACACACACACATCATCAACACACACACACATCATCAACACACACACACATCATCAACACACACACACATCATCAACACACACACACATCATCAACACACACACACACCATCACAATCATCAACACGCACACACATTATCACCAACATGAACACACACACACACACGTCAACACATACAATTATATAACAGCTTTAGTAGCTAGTAAACGTGTTAAACTCCGTCTGAATGCAGGAGGCTCACCGTGACTGTGTCCTGACTGAAGAAACCTCTCAGACTTCCTCTGCCGTACTGGATGGAGAACTTAGTACCGTTCTGTACGTAGGTACTCGACTTCTTAGAGTTATAACGATGGTGGAGCCCTGAGAGAGAGAGAGAGAGACAGAGAGAGAGAGAGTGAAAGAACAAGAATGAGAGAGAGAGCAAGCAAGAGAGAGTGAGCGAGCGAGAGAGAGCAAAAGAGAGAAAGAGAGAGAGCGAGAGCAAGAGAGAGAGTGCGAGACAGAGCGAGAGAGAGAGAGCGAGAGAGAGATCGATTGAGAGAGAGCGAAAGAGAGAGAGAGAGAGAGATCGATTGAGAGAGAGTGAGAGAGTGTGGCAGAGAGAGAGAGAGAACAAGAACAAGAGAGAAAGTGAGAGAGAGAGCAAGAGAAAGAACAAGAATGACAGAGAGAGAGCAAGCAAGAGAGAGTGAGCGAGCGAGTGCGAGACAGAGAGCAAGAGAGAGATCGATTGAGAGAGAGCGAAAGAGAGAGAGCAAGAGAAAGAGAGTGAGAAAGAGAGCGAGAGAGAGAGAACGAGACAGCCAGAGAGAATGAGAGAGAGAGAATTTATTCGTCTGGGTGCCAATAATTCTGTCAGAACTCTCCTGTGCAGAGTTCTGCAGTGTCGTGAGGAGGTCAGCGGTTCACTCACAGCAGGCCAGGTCGAGGAAGGAGCAGTGGATGGAGGGAACCCACAGGTTGGAGGAGCCGGTGTCGAACAGCACGGTGAAGTTCTGCGGCGGAGTCCCGATGCTGATCACGCCGAAGTACTGAGCCTGGAAACGGCACGGGAAAATAACGCTTCAGTCTCCCACAGCAGCACGTCTCACATGTCTCCTCTTATACCTCAGCATTCTAAATTTCTACTTATGACACGTCATACATTTTATCCGTTTATAGTTACACTTAATGTCCTGTGAAACGAGTTAGTTCCTGTTATCACTTACGTTATAGCAGCTATAAACCCTCGTTCCCTCACCAGCCTCTCTTTATTCTCTCTCTTCAAGTTAAAAAAGCGCACCTTGTCGTGTTAGCGAGAAGCCGCAAAGAAGCGTAAACTCGTCTGTCCTGAAGACGTCGGAAAACTCACAGTCACAGCTTGTTACAAAGCGCTGACACTGGAGACTCCTTCCATAAACATCTTACAGAAAACTTCACTATATCAATGATTACACACGTTTCATTTACTCAGTTTTATGCGGAGCGTCTGCTGTACACGTCCCTGTGAACGAGCCGTTACTATGGAAACGATACCGTATTAGAGCGAGAGCATTAACAGAAACCTGCGCTGCAGTCAGAGCCGCTGTTAGAGAAAGACAGAGCCGCTGTTAGAGAAAGACAGAGCCGCGGTGTAATATCAGTGACGCGTATCTCTGACTGTAAGAGCTCTGTGACGACACGCTGTGAGTTTCATGTCGTTTAAAGGAACGTCTGCGTGCAGAAAACACTGAAACGCTGCTCTGAATGAAACGCTGCTAGCGGTGCAGTTTGGAGGCGTTTGTCGAGGTGCTGCTGCTGCTTACGTCCATGAAGTTGGAGAGTTTCTCCACAGGAAACTGAGCAGCGTCCATGCTCCACGCCTCCTCAGCGCCTTCCTCAGCGCCTTCCTCATCCCGCCACTTCAGCTGGCCCTGAGCGAGAGCGCTGTCGACCATCGTGCGGCGTACGGAGCGCATCCGCTTCAGAGGGATCCTGAAACACAGCCACACGATATCGCGATCACGGCGCAATAACATCACGATACACTCTTACACACCATCGTCATCACCATAACTTCTTACTTCATCGCTGTACTGAATAGAAATGAAAATCTTCCCTCCTTTTTAATCAGGAAAGAGTATCGTTTCTGTAAAGTCTGGAGAAAATCCCTGGAGGTTGTTGGCACTCTGTTAGAAAAATGATCGCCACACACATATCGTGAAGAAGCGCTGGAGTACTGTGATGTGATATTTATTAATAATATCAGCCTGCGTTCATAAACTGCTGATATAATAAACTGCTGATTAATTTTCAGTGCACTACAGACACACTAACACACAGAGACTCAAACACACGGCACTGAATCATCATCAGTGATCAGACGAGTCCTGAACACACAACACTGCTGAAGTTTCATCAGAAGGACGAATGACGGCTCTTTAGACTCGGGGATTTTCTTGAGTTTTGAATCTGGCTGCACTTGTACCGTGACCTTCAACGAGTCACTTTATGAGCTTCACCTGAAAGAGCCGCTTCAGAGAGTCGACTCGTTTACAGACGACACACTGCTACGCATTTTTGTATTTTTGTCTCAGAAGAAATCGGCTCTTTGTAAAGCAAATTCTCTTCATTATACAGAAACCTTTCGGGAGAAACTAAAAACAAAGAAGCACCGAAAACATCTCGTGTGTTTTTAAAAGGACTGAATTTTGTCTGGCAGCATTAATGTTGTCAATAATGTGACTGTGTTCAATAGCTCTTGTTCTTGTGGCACTGAATAAAAAAATTCAAATCAACTTTATTACTGAAGCACAGTTACTTCCTCATTCCCTGATAAGAAAAGTGTTGCTCAAATAAAACCAGAGCATGACTGCGGCAGGACAGAGTTCATCTCTGCACAACAAGCTGCACTCCTCTGTCACAAGGGGGAAACAAAAAGAGAAGAGAAAATGAAACTTATTTTTAGCACGAGCTCTACAGTGAAGATAAGGAAGGCATGGACAGGCTCAGGCTCAGGACTGCTTCCTCTAAACCATGAAGTACAGCAAGTGCAAATAAAGGGAGGATGAAACAGGAGAAATGCAGCAGAAATGTTTGTGAAAGAGACAACCCGGCTTTGTGTTTTAATCCCACGCACACGATGCATGAATCAGAATAAATACACAAATACACAAATACACAACCGCACAGCATCACACACGCTGAGCAACATCTTACAACCTGCTTCTACTCTTCTTCTTCTTCTTCTCCTGCTCAGAAACACAACAAAACCAACAAAACCAGCAAAACAAATCCATCACTGTGCATTTCTCCTCCTGCATCACACTGAGGTGGTAAATGAAATGAAACAAAACACGAATGATGGTTCTTTTATTATTATTATTATTATTATTATTATTTACCTGATAATGGCGTCACTGCTCACAACAACAGACAGCATTAATCCCAGAATCAGCGCGAGATTCTTCATGTTTTACACCTTAAAGCACCAACAAACAAACAAACCGAGTGCAAGTTAAAAGTTTGTGAACTCTCTCTCTCTCTCTCTCTGCACTGTGGAAGAACTGCGACTGAAGGCCTTCGTTATTTCCGTCATTGAACTTCGGAAAATTTCGACAAGTCCCGGCTCTTTCCGGTCACGTCAGCGCTGATTGGATAAATAAACATCATCTCGCCTGTGATTGGCTGCTGGAGTCAATCAAATGTCAATCACATCACACCACAGTGTTGCCAGATTGCACTGTTTCAGAAATTTTAAAACCAAAACAAAACGGATGCAATATATAATTTAGATATTTTATGTAGTTTAGATGTTTAGATGTAGTTATTTATAAATGTTTTATTATACCTATTAATAAATGTCATAGTTTTAGTTATTTTTAATTTGATCCTCAAATTCCTCTGAACAAACTGCCAAATGAAACTATCATGGAGGTGGTCCAGAATTATTGGCACCCTTTATGGAAAACGAACACAAATTGAAATATAAAGAGAATAACACATGCAGTACGTCATATACTGAAATAATGACGTATCATTTTTTATTTGATGACAATTTGTTTGCATTTTTTCAAATTCAAACTTTATTGGTCACATACACAAACATACACAGTACAACATGCAGTGAAATGCTTTTATTTTGACTGTCAGTTTTTCCCTAAACTTTTTAATTTTCTTCGAAGGCAGTTTGTTCTGGGTTCGCTGGGAAGAGATTAACAATGTAAAAAAGTTTTGTGTGTGTACAAATAATTACATTTGTTCATGCAAATAAAAATAATTAGAAAAAAAAATAGAATGTATCTAAACCAAAATTATAAAGGAAAACTATAAAAATATAAAAATATAATATAAGGGACACAAAGAGACTGTATTTTGAATACGGTGCAGATGTGTGCAGTTGTTTATGAAATATAACGCTGTGTAACTTCAGACTGAGGTGACTGTAGTGAAATTGCCAACATATATATAATAAATAATTATAAATACAGGGTAATTCGGGTATATTAACCGCAGTGAAGGTGGTGTTGGTGTTGTGAAAGCGAGTCCAAGCTCTAGTCCTGGGGGTTTGAGGGTCTGAAAGTCCTGTGGGCAGAAGCTCCTCCTCGTTCTCTCTGTGCTGGCCTTCAGGGAGCGGAAGAGCTTCTCTGAGCACAACAGAGAGAAGAGTCCGTTGTTCGGGTGGCTGAGGTGCTTCACTATCTTCCTGGCCTTGGTCCAGCGCTGCTTGCTGTAGATAGACTGCAGGTCAGGGAGCTCGATGTGGATAGTACGCTCAGCTGATCACACCACCTTCTGGAGAGCCGTCTATCCTGGTTGGTGTTGATCCCAAACCTGGCTGTGATGCGTCTCGATGGTGCAGGTGGAAAAGCTCCTCGGAGGCCAGTTTAAAGTCCCTTAAGCATCTAAAGGTGTTTAGTACATATATTTTGGAGACAAACAGGCTACGATTAAGCTATTTTAAAAAGTGTTATGGGAATAATTTTTTTTGTTAGAACGATAGAAAGTTGTATTTATTGTGCACAATACACAACATTTTATGAAGGGTGCCAATAATTCTGCAATAAGTGATATTTTCAGCTCAGAAGATACAGAAATGTCATATAGTTCTATTTACTAAAATCACTTGTTTTCTTAAGTGGGGCAATTTTTTTTTTCTGCCAAACAATTTGGTATAAAAAATTATTGGCACCCTTATAATTAATGACAGTTTTGCGACACCTGCTGTTCGCTGGAGAGAATAACAGCACCGGGTCACTTCCTGTAATATCTAACAAGGTTGGAGAGATGATCCTGGAGAGATGATCCTGGTGGAACTCATCCGTCCAGAACACTGAGGTCTGTGCATGTGGACGTCCTTTTCCACTTCACACCACACGGTTTCAGCAGGGTTCAGATCCTGAGAACGTGACGCTTATGAAGCAATATGTTACTTCTGGAAGTGTGTTTGTGGAAGTCATCATCTTGGTGAAAGCTCGATCTATGGCCAAGCCTTAACCTCCTGGCAGAGGCAACCAGGTTTGAGGCTGAAAGATCCCGGAAATAGAAACCGATCCTGTGATGATTGTTGTTGGAAATCATTGTTCTGATTCAGAGTCAGTTCCAGGTAAGTGCAAACACATGACTGAACACTGTAGGTTATTGGTCAGCTTAATTATGCACCACCTTACTGCTTTTAAACATATTTAAATACTTCTTTTATAACATATTTAATACAAACTATGCAACTCTTTGAACAATTTAAGCAGTGAATAGGGTAAAGACCAACAAATTTAGATTTGGGAGTCAAAAGATTCAGCTCTTTTTGATGACTCACTGAATCACAGCTGACTTCCATTTTTAACTTAAATAAATACTTCTAAATAGCAGATCTACATTTATTTTGTTTATTTTTTTTTATCATGGTTATAAAATGATCCGCAGGCTTTAGTCTGGGTATTTCAGAGCCTATTTTAGAGGGACATGTTACCTGGATTACATCACTGCCATCAGGGCAATGGCTAAAGGTGTTAAAGTCAATCTGTCCAGTAGAGAAGTAAGAATTAATCATACGTCATATATATATATATATATCTTTATCTATATGTTTAGTAAAATGCTAAAGTTATGAGCTGCTTACACAAAACTTGATCTTATACAGCGAAGGTCATAAGTTTACATACACGTTGCTTAATCTGCAAAATGTTAATAATTTTTAAAAAATAAGAGGAAGATCATAAAAATAGCATTTTGTTTATTTAGTTCTGCCCTGAATAAGTGATTTCACACAGCAGATGTTTGCATTTAGTCCACAAGACACAATAATAACTGAATTTACACAAATGAACCAGTTCAGAAGTTTCCATGCGCTCGATTATTAACACTGTGTGTGTGTTTCCTGATGATCAGCGGCTGTGTTTATGTTTTGTGATAGTTGTTCATGAGGCTCTTGCTTGTCCTGAGCAGTTAAACTGCACACTGTTCTTCAGTAAAGTCCTCCAGGTCCTGCACCTTCTCTGCTTCTCCAGCATCTTCTGCCGAGAAACAACACTGGGGGTGTAAACTTTTGAACAGGATGATCGGTGTGAATTCAGTTATTATTTTGTCTTCTGGGAAACATGTAAATATCTTATGTAGCTTCGGAAGGGCGGTACTAAATGAAAAAAATAAGATCTTTAAACAAAATAATAAGAATTTACACCAATCATCCTGTTCAAAAGTTTACACACCCCCCGGCTCTTCTTGAGCATCAGTGAACGTCTGTAGCTTCTGTAATAGTCGTGTTCGAGTCCCTCAGCTGTCCTCAGTGTGAAAACACGGATCTCAGCATCATATAGCTGCTGCTGGAAAGGAGTCAGATACGCAGAAGATGCTGGAGAAGCAGAGAAGGTGCAGGACCTGGAGGACTTTACTGAAGAACAGTGTGCAGTTTAACTGCTCAGGACGAACAAGAGCCTCATGAACAACTTTCACAAAACATAAAAACAGTCGCTGATCATCAGGAAACACACACAGTGTTAATAATCGAGCGCATGGAGACTTCTGAACTGGTTCCTGTGTGTAAATTCAGTTATTATTGCGTCTTGTGGACCAGATGTAAACATCTGCTGTGTGAAATCACTTATTCAGGGCAGAACTAAATAAACAAAATGCAGTTTTTATGATCCCTCTAATTTTTTTAAAATTATTAACATTTTGTAGATTCTCATGAGTCCATCAATAGCTGTGCCTTTTCTCTCTGCGTGACTCCTAAAGCAGAACAGCGATAAAATAAAAGCAAACACCAAACAACAGACAACATCTGATTATTATTTACATGTAAACTGTTTGTGTTCTGTAAAATAATATCAATGATATAGGTAAATTATCAGTTCTTTAACTCTTAAATCTAATATAATGACGAGTACACACACACACACACACACACACACGATCACAGCTGCTTTTCTTTATTGAGATGAATACGTTTGTATAATGTAATAATAATAATAATAATAATAATATATATATATATATATATATATATATATATGTATGTTAAATATTAAATTCCAAGTATTACGACAGAGTACACATGTAACACGTTGCGTAAATCATAACATCAGATAAATATTTATGGCAACATAATACATCATTTTAATGATATTATTGTTAATAAATAGAAACATTGCAATGATAAGTTAATATATGATAAAGTGACAAAGGCGTTCTTCGGGTTTAAGCCAAATCAGGCATCACAAATCCGTGCTAATCCTCATTTTTCCTACGTTAACCTGTAATCTGTCTCTACGTGTCTTGATCCATGTGCTTTATTCTGGTCATGATTGAGTTTATGTTGTGAAAACAACAACAACAACAACAACAACAACCACCACCACCGTATGCTAATCTGTTATGCGGTTTATCTCACACTCGGACCAGATCAGGCTGGAAAAAAAGTAAATAAAATAATACTGTAATATGGCAACCACTAACTTAAACACAAAGTGCAGTAGCTAAAAACACAGGAAAGAGGTCAGGAGTTCAAATAATGTGCAAATAAAAGGACAAAAATCAAATGTTCATGAGAGATTAAACACTGTATAACACTGAAAAGAGTTCGAAATCGCACTACAAACACTAGAGGCTTCATTTACTAAAGATTTATAGATTAACAGTTTTAATTATAATAAATACTCGATTTAAGACCCATTTACTGACTATAGGATGGGTTAGAACTGTATCTGAATAAACATAGCCGTGTTTAAAGATGTCGATGTTTCTACGACGTTTCCACGGCGATCCAGCCGCGTTAAAAATAAGCCGATGGAGTTACGTCGACGATATCTGCTTGCGAGAATTTTAACACACCCGGAATTTTTTTTTTTAAAAAAGCAGCATGACTGAATTCTAAGTGCCACAATCAAGGATTCATGTTCACACACACACACACACACACACACACACATACACACATACACACGTCCACATCAGTGACACTGCTGTGCTGAGAATGAACACCACCTGAATCATCACTGGGCTCTACAATGTCCTTTACAATGTCGGCAATCCCATAATTCTTTTCACAAACATGCAGGATGAATGAACGATTCAAGTGATTCATCTCACACCTAACAAATGTAAGTGATTCAACTGATTTGTCCCATAGTTAACAAATTTAAGTGATTCAAATGATTCGATTCAAGTGATTCATCCCATAGTTAACAATTCTAAGTGATTCAGTTGATTCAAGTGATTTAAATGATTCAATTGATTCATCCAATAGTTAACAAATGTAAGTGATTCAATTGATTCATCCCATAGTTAACAAATTTAAGTGATTCAATTGATTCAACTGATTCATCCCATAGTTAACAAATGTTAAG
>CM075031.1:1030378-1055866 GCA_037576675.1 Pangasius sanitwongsei | reverse complement strand
AACAACCAATCACTGGTCACCATTGTTCCCAACAACCAATCACTGGTCACCATTGTTCCAAACAACCAATCACTGATCACCATTGTTCCAAACAACCAATCACTGATCACCATTCTTCCCAACAACCAATCACTGATCACCATTGTTCCCCACAACCAATCACTGATCACCATTGTTCCCAACAACCAATCACTGGTCACCATTGTTCCAAACAACCAATCACTGATCACCATTCTTCCCAACAACCAATCACTGGTCACCATGGTTTCCAAAAACTAATCATTGTTCCCAACGACCAATCACTGATCACCATTGTTCCCAAAAACCAATCACTGATCACCATTGTTCCAAACAACCAATCAGTTAGTTTTCATCTTTCATTTTCTATTCTGATAAAAAAAAAGTACATTCATGTAACACGTTCTGATATGCAAATGATCGTGACCATTCAGTGAATAATATGCAAATTTGCTTACACGTCATCTAGTGACATCTAGAGACTTTGCGACTTTTAAAGCATGCATTCGCGACTTTCCCCTGAAGAGAGCTGGCAGCTTCTGACTTGTCAGCTATAGAAGTTACATGAGGGGCGCGTGCGCCTGCACATGGGACTGCTTTTCTTCCCGGAAGGTGAAAAGTTGTCTTTTTTTTTTTTTACCAAGGAATCGTTGGGACCAAAACATTTCTGGTAATGATGTCATCAAGTCACGCCGCCCACGTTTTCCCTCACGCGCCCCTCCAAACCACCGACAACCAACAAACCCCCCCCCCCCCCCCCCCCCACACACACACACACACCCCACCCCCTCCCCGGCGGAGTGCGCGTGTGATTGTGATCCCTTGTATGCTTTTACGAGCACGCGCCCACCTTTTCCCGTTATTTCCTGCTTTCCGTCATACGGCCTTTAATGAATGTGACTCATGCGCTGTTTTCTTTTTTTTTTTCCCCTTCTCCCAACTACAGCTGACTGGATCGAGAGAGAGAGAGAGGATAGAGAGAGAGAGAGAGAGAGAGAGAGAGAGGAGGGGCACGCACTGCACTGCACGCACGGTCTCAGCGTATCTCAGCGCGTGCATGTTGTTTTTTTTTTTTTTTTCCTACAGCAGGCACGGGCTGAAGCACACACCGAGTAAGAGAGCGAGAGGGAGAGTGAGAGTAAGAGAGAGAGAGAGTGTGTGTGTGAGAGAGAGAGAGAGAGAGAGAGAGAGTGGATGTGTCGCAGATTTTAAAACTCCGTGAAAGAGAAGGGGAGCTCGCGCGCTCCGTGCACCGAAAATGCTAGAAAACGCAGAAGTGTCCGGATAACGGGTTAGAAACGGGACAGCTCGAGCTTCCGCACTGATCCCAGAGCGAAGAAGAGGAAGAAGAAGAAGAAGAAGAGGAAGAAGAAGTGGCGACGCGCTAGAAATTGAAAAGCAAATAAATAAGTGAGTAAGTTTGAAGGCTGCGCGGGGAAATGGAGCTGTCATCCATCGGAGAGCAAGTGTTCGCCGTGGAGTCCATCACCAAGAAGAGAGTTAGGAAGGTACGCGCACATCATCAGAAAGCACACACTTTGGGGGGGGAAATAAAGAAAGAAATAAATAAAGAAAGAAAAAGAGAATGAAAAAGAAAGAAAAGCAAAATAAATCGCGCGCGGCTTCAGTTTCTGTTTCGGAGAGGGGAATTTTCTGAAGATATCAAAGTGCAACGCGATACTTTTTTTTAATTTCCCCCGCTGCTGCTGGTTTTGCAATGACCGAGCAGCCGCAGCACGAGCGCCTTTCCTCGGATGACGTTTGCAACTTTTTTTTATTTTAAAACTGCTTATTCTTACTACTGCACTTTTTTTTTTGACCCGTCTCTCTTGCACACACACACACACACACACACACACACACACATATACACACACATATATATACACACACATACGCACATGCACATGCGCGCGCGCGCTAGTCGGAGCACTTGCTTTAAATTAATCACCTCGGGATGAGTGAATGAAATCAAATGGATTGAAAATACATCATTATATATAAAAATATATAAATATATATATAATGATGTCAGTAGTCTTTGTGATGTGTGAGAGGATTGCAGCGCGCGCGCGTCAATGTGTGTATATATATATGTATATATGCATGTACGGGTCGCGTGCTCTCTCTGTCTCTCTGTCCGCGCGCTCAGGCTGGCTACGCAGTTTGTTCGCACGCGCACGAGAGAGAGAGAGAGAGAGAGAGAGAGGGAGAGAGAGAGAGAGAGGGAGGAGGGGTTCAAGGATAGCCGAAGGATTTCTCTCTCTCTCTCTCCTCCAGCCCACACATTTCTCTCCAATATTATTAAAAAATACATTTTATTCCTCCTAAACTGTACGTCAGTGGATGATTAGCAACATGCTAACGTCTCTGACGCGGCTTGTTGTTGTTGTTGTTGTTGTTGTTGTTGTTGTCGTCGCGTGCCCTAACACTAACGGTCTCGCAGGGTTTTTGATCCCAAATCGACGTTTTACACACTGATATGATGAGAGAGTAGTGTGTTGGTGTGTGATTCAGGACTGGAAACGTGGAAAACAAAATGAAATGAAAATTAAAATTAAAATTAAAAAAAAAAAAAAAAAAAAAAAAAAAAAACGGCCGTTGCGTAACCGAGATGTTGTTTACATGTTTCCCATTGGCCACGCCCACCATCCGTCCATCCGTCCATCCCATAAATGTTCTAGAACCCCGCGTGGCGTGACGTCACGGCCAGCGGTAGCCTAGCGATGGCGACGCCTACGTCATAAAAAAAAAAGAATACAGTTCTTCAGAGCGCGGGGAAGAATTCGGGTCTTAAAGGGACAGGCTCCATGTTTTTACTGTGAACATGTGCACTCATTTAATAAAGCTTTATCTCTCCATCTCTCTCCATCTCTTCATCTCTCTCTTCATCTCTCTCTCTCTTCATCTCTCTCCATCTCTCTCTCCATCTCCATCTGTCTCTCCATCTCCCTCTCCATCTCTCTCTCTCTCTCTATCTCCCTCTCTCTCTCCATCTCTCTCTCCCTCTCTTCATCTCTCTCTCTCTTCATCTCTCTCTCCATCTCTCTTTCTCTCTCTCCATCTCTCTCACTCTCTCCCCCTCCATCTCCATCTCTCTCTCTTCACCCCTCTTTCATCTCTCTCTTTGTGTCTGTCTCTCTCTCATCTTTCTCTCTCCAACTTTCTCTCTCCCTCTCTTCATCTCTCTCTCTTCATCTCTCTTTCTCTCTCTCTCTTCATCTCTCTTTCTCTCTCTCTCTTCATCTCTCTCTCCCCCTCCATCTCTCTCACTCTTTCCCCTTCCATCTCTCTCTCTCTCTCTCTCTCTCTCTCTCTCTCAGGGAAACGTGGAGTATCTGCTGAAGTGGCAAGGATGGCCCCCTAAGTGAGTAGAGTCAAAACTTTATCTGCTTCTTTTTAAAACGAAAACAAGCCTCACACATGTGATAATCGCGATCAAACCGCTCCATACTGACGTTACGATTATCACGTGTGTACCATCTCACAGTTTAACGCTCCACACTACGGGGTGGTGTGATGCGGCTCGACCTGAAGCGGAGTCACTCCTCCCACTGCGGAGTTGATTATTTTCCTACAGCAGCACGTCCCCAAGTGCTTTATTCCTCTTATACCACAGCAGCTTACCAACAATTACACTTTTTAAGTATTAGTATTAGTAAATTCATGCTTTATATCCGTTCATATTTGCGTTTAATATAATGTCATGTTGTGAAACAGGTTCGTTCGTGTTCTCACTTACGTTATAGCAGCTATAAACGGTCATTCCTTCACCAGCCTCCGTTAGCGAGAAACCGCCAAGAAGCGTAAAAACTCGTCTGTCCTGAAGACGTCGGAAAACTTACAGTTACAGCTTCACCTCTGTCTGTTACAAAGCGCTGACACTGGAGACTCCTTCCATAAATGTTACATAAACACATTTGTCCTTTCAGAAAACTTCACTGTATCAACGATTTTTAATCCGTTTATATACAGCGTTCGCCGTACACGTCCCTGTGAATGAGCTGTTACTATGGAAACAATATCGTATCAGAACGAGCGCATTAATATAAACCTGCGCTACTGTCAGAGCTGCTGTTTTAGAAAATTAATCAACAACCTTCTGACAAATCAGAGTGCAGAATTTAACAGCGCTGTACAGTAGAATGTCTGCAGAATGAACACAATAACGTTCCTACAGCCACCAGATCCGTCGCTCCGCTGACACGTGCTGACGCTCCGCTGACACGTGGACGATATTTTATTGTTCAGTGTTTTGCTGGAGTGTTTTCCTGGAGTTCGCCTGAACTTAAGTAAATCCACAAACACGGCAGTTAACGAGTTATAAAATAATTAAGCGTCTAAAGGTCGTTTTATAGTAGGTAAAAGATAAGGTATAAGCTTTAGATGCAGAAAAGCATAGTGCAATAAACACATAGAGAGATAAATAGATATGTAAACAAGCACACTTCACACAAACAAACAAACAAGTAAATAAATAAAAGTGTCTCTGGAAAGTGTATACAATTCTTAACTTTTAATACATCCACTATCTAGATTGATAGATGGGTTAATTAATTAATTAATCATGAATGAATGAATTAATTAATTTAGTAATTTGGTCTTAATAATCAAATAATAAATAAATGTTCTAATAAACTTCACCTTACGTTATTGGTGCTAATGAAAGCCAGTCGATTATGTTTCCCGAATGGAGGCGGTTACGGTTATTCACTAAAGCGAAGTGTACACGTCTTAGCTGCTATTTAACACGTTCACTTACGACGTCTAGTCCTGATCGGACTCTGAGGGTAAAGTCGTTTTTCCGATTTCCGCGTTCCTGTAACTCCCTCGATCCAACTCGTCGCTTCGTCACCGCGTTGTGTAAAAGACTGGGCTGCGCTCATGTGTTAGCATACAGAACCATTTCTACAGTTCTACATGTTTCTGAGAATGTTTGACTCTGTCTGTGTATCTGTGTGTGTGTGTGTGTGTGTATCTGTGTGTGTGTGTGTGTGTGTGTGTGTGTATCTGTGTGTGTGTGTGTGTGTGTATCAGATACAGCACGTGGGAGCCGGAGGATAACATCCTGGACCCTCAGCTCGTTCTTGCCTTTGAGGAGAAGTGAGCGTCTCTCCTTACACTTCACATTAGCTGGAAAAATGCTGATCAGAATCCTCCAGTTCCTCCGTCTTCTTCTCTCTGTCCGTCCCCTAGCCTTATCGTCTTACTGTGTGTGTGTGTGTGTGTGTGTAATAGGGAGGAGCGGGACAGAGCGCAGGTTCACAGGAGGAAGGGCCTGAGGCCCCGCAGACTCGTCTTACGGGTAAGAATCACTTCCCAGAAACCCATTTCTGTGTAACTTCCCTGACATGCAGCATAAACAGAACAGAGAACGGAACACCATGCCCTCTAAACCAGTCCCTGACGTATGATGTCATCAGTGTGCGCCTCTTATTCCTCCCACTACTGAGCTTCTTCAAGTCCCTTAGTACAGGAAAACAAAAATATAGCTCCGAACTTCAGCTGACTGAATTGTTCAGATATTAAAATCGTAATGTGTAAAAGTATTATGATGTTATATCTAGGGGGGGAAAAAAAAACAGAGATAATCTCGTTTTTTAATTTTATAGTTTGTCACGTCCAGGAGAGTGATTCCTGTCCTGGCTCATCCTGTACTCTACAGCACCATACGCACAATTCGCAGAGTCCTCGTTTAAAAGACAGAGGAACGTGCTGTCGCTTCTACATGTTGAATAAGTGTTTATGAAGGAAAGTGCAGAGTGCTGTGTCTCTCTGGGAAGCGGTGCACGAGGAGCTAGCCGACTCAGCAAGCGCTCTGTAGCTCATCAAACAAACTAGTCCAGAGAGAACGTGCTCAGAGGATCAGCGCTAATCGGCAGCGCAGGAAGGTTTAAACGCTAATCTAAGCTTCATTTAGAACTCCGAAACCTCACCTTTCAACTATTAGAGGCGTAAAATGCTACGTCTGTGTTTGCTTGTAAAGGTTGCTATTAACCTTTTATAGATGATCGATACACCGACGGACTTGAACATTAAAACCAGAGTGTAATTAATCTTTAGAATCTTTAGAAAACACAGGTACAGTGAATCATATTTAGATCATCATTAAAAGTTTGGCTTCCTCAGTTAATTAAACATCAGCTGTGATGTTAGCCGTGTTAGCTAAAGGTTGTGTGTGGAGCCCTCTGCAGGCCGGGAGATGAAGTGCAGCTAAAACACTTTCCTTCAAATACTTTTTTTAAATACTTTTCAAACTGCATTTGTCTCTTGTCATTTGTTTTTCTTTCTCTTTCTCTCTCTCTCTTTTTTTTGTAATGAAAGCTATGATTATTAAAGTCTACAAAGACTTTGTTACAAACCTCATCTTTGAAAGATAAATATCGTGAGACTAATTTACTTTAATTCTGTTTAAACGAATAGATTTGATTTGACCACTTATTATTATTATTATTATGATGTTTATTTGTGATTATTATGTGCACTTGATGAAAGCTCCATGGGACTATTATATGATGTATATTTTAAAAGTATTTATTTATTTACTCACAAGGAATAAAAGGATGTGATTATACTGTATATACCTAATAATGTAAATACATACATTTATTAAAAAAAAAAAAAAAAGGTACTATAAATATATATATATATATATATATATATATATATATATATATATATATATACATACATGTATATATACATGTGAAGGAATACTTCAAGCTTATACTGTACGGTTTTTGTTGATTTAAAATATTTAATATATACTTTTATTTAAAAGACCAAAAGCTGTTTGTTCATAAGTTGGTATAATAATTAATAACTAATTACTCAATCATTTAATTAATTAATTGAATCATTTTTATGATATTTTATGATTTGAAGTTACAGGACGGTTTTATTTATTGCGTGTTGGTTACGTGTGTTTTTCTTGTCATCATGTAGAACATCTACACCATGGAGCTCCGGAGCGCTCAGAAAACTTCGGATAAACCCGCTCCCCGATTCCGCCTGTCACTCGCCCGCTCCATGGGGGCGGGGCTACAGCACAATGGGCGGCGCTGCAGGAACGGCGAGGGCAGAGTCTACCACCACCACCACCTTCTGAAGCGCAGGCTCAGGCAGTGTGCGTCCAAACCGGTAAAAACTGCAGAATCGCCACGGCAACGAACATTGACCCTTGAGAAAGACGCAGCGGAGGAGGAGGATGAGGAGGAGAAAGAGTGGGAGAAAGAGGAGGAGCATCAGGAGAAGAAGAGGAGGAAGACAGAAAAAGAGGAACATCATGACATTCCACACGGTACGTGTAACACGGCATCGGCATGACAACTGTTGCTAAGATACAATGCATGTAGCGTGCACTGAAGGGGGTCAGAGAGGCCACGCTGAGTCTCTCGAGTCGTCACGACTCAGAGCTAGTGATCGCTACAAAGCTAAATACGGCTCGCGAACTCGCTCTGCACTCTGCAGGAACGTGAAGAGAAAGTCAGAGAAGATCTGAGCAGAGCTTTCAAAGCAGTGCACCAGCGAAACCACACACATACACACACACACACACACACACACTGTACAGCGTATCGTGTCCTCAGGTATCTCAATGCGATATTTCTGCCGTATCGCTCCCTCTGATGACTCACTGAGAAAGTGCCATATTGCCTGGAGATATTCAGCGTGAGATGAGAGATGAAGCGTCAGTGATCTATTGGTTGGCGATCTAATGTTGTGCAACATTCATGGAAAAAAAACAAAAAAAAAACAAGCACGTCTTAGAGGTGTTTCAGCTGCAGTGCCGGTTACATCATCCTCACTTTCATCAGCAGAGCGACGCCGCAGAATGTTGCACGCAAGAACACAAACTGCAGTAATAACATGCATTCTTCTCACCAAGTTGTTTCTGGATCAGAGAAAAACTGCATCAGATCAGAAAACACTCACAGATCAGAGCGTTAGATCAGGTCTGGAGAGACTCTGGTTCTGCAGCCACACCATACAGAGCATCAGATATCTTTTGTACACTTGAACGTTGCAATCTGATTGGCTGCAGGAAAACAAGGTGTCCCAAAAGTCTCCATACACAGAGGAAATTAACACTTTTTACTAAACGTTATTAACACAACATGCTCTACGTGATTGCTGTTTGTTTGTAACCGCACACGGAGTCGTGTCTCGTACTCATGATGAACTCGTGGTAACATCTGCTGCTCGAATGTTTTCCTTTAAATGCTCTTTGTGCTGTATCTTCTCCCGGTACGCTCTGGCCTTCACGTGCCCTCACAGGTAAAAATCAAGTGGGCTTAGATCTGGGGATCTCGGAATAAAATCTTAACAACGTTTGACAAATTGTATTAATGGTGTAATATCCGTATAACCGTCACAGCAGAGACACCTTACCCCAAAATACTCTAAAAGCCACCCTTTTTCACTTCGTACACGGACCATTAGCAAGCTAGGAACTGTTAACAAGATAGCTTACCAGCTAACAGTAGCACGGTGTATTTCCTAATTAAGATACGGAAAATTTATTGATTCTCAAACACCTCAACATGAGAAATAGCGGTGTCTCTCAACCAGCCAGCTGGTGAGGAAAAGTCAATTTCAAGTACATGCTTAAAAGTTATTAGAGAGTTTTCTATGAAGCAGTCAGTGGCGAATAACGTTTAACTCACGTGCTGTCTGGATTGTAGCCTGTAGGAAACCATGGCAGCTTAGAAAACACCCACGGAAACGTTATCTGTAACCTCAGACATTCTCACGTTTCATATAGCGGGCCGCTGTGGTATTCGTGGTGCTGTAACGTAGCGCAGCCGCGTTCTTTACTGAAGCGTCTCATTTCTCTCTCACTCTCAGCCCAGGAGATGACAGAAGACCACGCCCCCTCAACACAGGAAGTTGTCATCACAGAGGGAAAACCAGAACACTGCGCTTCCTCCCCCGACTTCGAGGCGGAGCCACCCAGCACTGAGACCGGTTCAGCTACGGCAACAGCGATGGACCAGTCAGCGAGCACTACTAACACGAACACACACGAGCACAAGCCAATCACAGACACTTCAGGGGGCGGAGTCTCCCCAGATAAACCTATGACTGATAAATCACTGAAAAGCAGCTCAGGAGCGGGTGTGATCACAGACAGGGTCCAAAACCGAGCCTCGGTGATAACGGTGCGACATTTGATTGACAGGTTTGCGCAGGATGAGGAGAGAGAGACAGGTGAGACAGACAGCAAAGCCAAGAGCGAGACAGACAAGGGCGAGGTCACGGCCGAGTGCACCACTACCTTGGAGCTGAGCACGGAGGTCAGAACAGACGCGTCTCAGGCACCCGAGAGCACACGGCATCCTGGGAAGGTGATCGTGACTAACGTGACGATTAACTCGCTGACGGTGACGTTTAAAGAGGCGATGGCGGCGGAAGGGTTTTTCAGCAGCTACGGGCTGCAGGTCTGAGGCACGAGGAGGAAAGAGGAAACACTTACAACCAAAAGTACTTCCTGTCAAATTGCTAATGTGGCTAACGATCAAAGAGAGGGGAGTTAGCAAATCATTTAGAGTAACGCATGCTAGCTCGAATTTGTTAGAAACGTTAGCATTTGAAGTGAAGTACGCCTTATTCACGCGAGAGTGAGGGATTACAGGACCAGCCAATGTGTTGATCTGTCGATGTTTTGAAGCCTTTCGCTGTTTTTGCTTTACAGATACTCGTCTGTCGTTAAAAAGGGTTACGTTTCCGTCTCCGTCCTTTCGTTTTAGTGAAAACGTGAACAATAGTGGAAGGATTTCCATGTTGCTGACAGTGACGCCTTTAAATGCACGCAAAAACGAACGCCGTTTCCACTTAACGCATCGTTGGTGTTAACCGTTCCAGTAAAAACAAAAGGAAAAAAAAAAGATGATGTATACGGATTTAGTGCGAGTTCTTGTTTCAGGGACAGCAATGACCAGATGACATCACCCCGTAGTCTCTGCAGCCCTGTCCCCCGTCTGGGACAGGTGAAGGTTTAGCCGGCTCGGGTTTTGCTCTGCCTTGTGCTCCGAGGCCTTGCTGCATTTTTAACGAGTCCGTATCGGTTCACATTACAAATGCCACCGCACAGGCTGTACTGAAGTGTAGGCTGCATTCACAAAGCGTTGGAAAACAGTGTGCTTTAGATGTATCTCTAGCATGCGACAAAGTCGAGCTGAACTTCATGTGGTGACACTGCAACCAAAAAAAAAAAAAAAAAAAAAAAAAAAGAGAGAAAAACATGCCGTTGTATGACTTGTAGTCTATGGCAAGATGACATTTTTATTTGTATTTCCGATAAATAAAGTGACAAAAGAAGTTTTGTGTCAAAGTTCATTTTTACTACGTCAGCAAATAAAAAATAACTTTTATGATTAAATACTTACAGGAAATTCATTTGAGTGTGACCGTGGTTACTGCAGCGCTCTTTTAACGTTTAAACACTGCATTGAAAGATTTTAATTTGCTCCTGTGTCATAAACTATAAAAGAGCCAACTACGTTCCAATTTGCAAAAGAAATCTACTGGTTTACTGGAGAAAAGTTAGAAAAGGAAATCTGGATTGTTTTATTTTAACTGAAAGCTCTTCTGTGCGCTCTGTTGTTTAATCGTTTATTACTGAAATTTTAAACTATTTATAATTCCAAACCTTTGTGGAGGTGTAAGTCAGTTCTGCTCTCTGCCTTTCATGACCTCTAGTGGTCCTAAGCAGAATAAATAAACAATTTTTTAATCAGACCAAAATTTACAATATAATCATAAACACACATTTCACTTTTATAGTCACACCACAGCGCTGTTGAAATGTGGATTCTGATCTGAAGGTGTTGATTACGTTCCACATAAACGGATTTAAAGATGTGTGTAACTGCTCATAAGGAGACGTTTGTATTTAACATTTATGGAAGGAGTCTCCAGTGTCAGTACTTTGTAACAGTCAGAGGTAAAGCTGTAACTGTAAATTTTCTGACATCTTCAGGACAGAGGAGTTTACGCTTCTTTGCGGTTTCTCTGTAACATGACAAGCTGCGTTTTTTTTTTCTTATTAACTTCAAGAGAAAAGAGAGGCTGGTGAGGGAACGACTGTTTATAGCTGCTACATGTAATATAACAGGAGCTAACAGAAGTTACTTGCAGACGTTCCACGAGATTAAATGCAACTATAAATAGATTTAAAAAAGGGACGTAATCGTAAGCAGATTGCTGTGGAATAAGACACTTACTTCAGGGTAGTAACAGTAAGTCTGCTTCATCGCAAAACCCAATCACTGAGAGTTAATAATTACTTTCCTGTAAACCAATATTAATGCTTGGACATCAGTGTCAAACAAACAAACTTGTTGCTGACATCATTTTATTACAAAAATGGCATGGAGTCCAAGGTTTGTTCCTTTGTACAGTAAAAAATAATTAAATTAAACTTAAAAAAAAAAAAAAAAAAAAAAAAAGAATCAGCACAATGAGATTTCTGAAAGTGGAGGCAATGTGGAAGGAGAGATCAGTTCTTTAGATAAACTCTAATCTCATCTATGCATATTAGCATAAACACACACACACGCACGCACAAGCTTCTGCGAATACACACCTCCACTAGCCAGTAAGTGTCATAACAAGTACACACACACACACACACATGGGGAAAACAGGACATGTGGTTTGCCCCATGTGGACACTATGGCTAGGCATTTTAAACAAATGTGGCAAAAAAGAAGAAAAAAAGGAGGAAAAAAAAGGAAAAAAGGTCCACTGGCCGACACCACTAAGCTTTTCAGCCCACAACACTGTGATTTTTCTCTAAATCCATCAACGTAAATGTAAAGAAACCACTCTGCAAATTCTCAGGTATTAAAAATAGACTCTGTAGAATTGTAGCAGTCTCCAGGAGCGAAAAAAAAAAAAATATCACTAGATAAAATAAATAACAGAATGCAAAACCAAACCTTTCAAGGAAGATATGCTTGACATTTGAATAATTAACAATAACAAAAACAAGAATTGTAACATTTGTCGCATGTCTGTACTGTAAAAATAGTAACAGACTGCCTCAAGGAGCAAAAAAATATTTATAAAATAAAACCCATTGCATTCAATAAATCAGTACTTTACATTTTTAAAATATTAAAAAATATATCTTAAAAAGGTAAATACTCCCCCAGGCCTGAAAATATTACCTGTGTTCTATTCTCTGAGTCTGAGAAACAAGCCTTTATTTGTTCACAATTGGCAAAAGACAGAAAGAAAAGAAGGAAAAGAGCCATAATTTAGCGTTCACACTCATAACATTCCGGTTATGTAATTTCTGCATCTCCCATAGGAAGATCAGAGTTCAAGGTGTTCATAGTTAAGAAAAAATTAAATAATTAATAACCGTAATATAAAAAAACAAAGCTAACACTGTCTCTGGCAAGGTTTTCTAACTACATGTCTAATGAGTTCATGTTCACCCCGAGATCCTGCCCGCTAGGGGGTCGTATGTCTTTCGCTCCCGCAGGGTGGAGTCCCACCATGCCACTGAGATGCGGCAGCATCGGGTTCCCCCCAGGGTCCATAGCATTCTGCTGTAGCTGGGGAGGAGGTGGAGGAGGAGCCATGCCAGGTAGGTGCTGCTGTAAATGGGCGGGGTGTGGTGAAGCTGTCTGAGTCTGCTGCATTCGTGGGGACGGACTCGAGTGTGGCGGCTGCGACTGCGGACGAGGGGAGGGTTGAGGCGATCGCACTTGGTTGCTGAGAGAGTTAGGGAGCGGCTGGCCCTGCAGATGTGGTGACTGTGACATTTGCTGCTGTGGGCTCATGGGGTTGTTCTGCTGTGCAGGCGAAGTCCCACCTAGGTGCTGCTTCTGTTGCTGAAGCAGTCGCTGGTGGATTGCTTGCTGCAGCATTGCCGGAGATGAAGAAGGCTGTGTCCCTCCTTGTCCTGGCTGCATCTGTGGACCGCCTCTATCAGGCCCTTGCAGCCCAGCATTCTGCTGCTGCTGCTGCTGCTGCATTTGCAATCTGTGTTGATGCTGCAGTCTCTGCTGCAAGGCTGCAGCAGCCTGCTGCTGTGCAGTGTTGCCTGGGTAACCCTGCTGCTGTGTCGGGTTTCCTGGAAAAGCCTGCTGCTGAGTCAAATTGCCTGGAAAACCCTGCTGCTGGGTTAAGTTGCCTGGAAAACCCTGCTGCTGGGTTGAGTTCACTGGGTAACCTGGTTGCTGTGCTGAGTTGCCTGGGTAACCCTGCTGCTGAACCGAATTGCCTGGGTAACCCTGCTGCTGGGTCGAATTGCCTGGGTAACCCTGCTGCTGTTGCGAGTTGCCTGGGTAAGCTTGCTGCTGTGCAGAGTTGCCTGGGAAACCCTGGGTGGAGTTGCCCGGGTAACCCTGTTGCTGTGCCGAGTTGCCTGGGTAACCTTGCTGCTGGGCCCCAGGTTGCACCCCTGGTTGCGTCTGCTGACCCTGCTGACCCATGTAGCCCTGCTGCTGTGGGAATGCAGCATGATTTCCCCCTGGCTGCTGCTGCTGTTGCTGCTGCTGCTGTTGAAGCTGCAGTTTCTGCTGCTGTCTCCTCAACAGCAGCTCTCTGAACTGTGGATTCATATTGGCCACATTGGGAGGCACTTGGCCCGGTATTCCTTGCGGTTGCTGTTGTAACCCGGCAACTTGCTGCTGCTGAAGCAGGGGCCTCTGAGGTTGTTGCATTTGCTGCTGCTGCTGCAGCTGGGCAAGTTGGGCTTGTCCCATATTCATGGATGGCTGAAGCCCACAAGCACTGACTCCCACTGGTTGGCTGCTCATGGCCCCTGGCCCTCCCTGTGCACCAGCAGGACCTCCTGGCCCATTTTTATACTTGTAAACCCGCTGCTTTATAAATGCAGCCATTAGTTGTGGGTTGGAGCGGAGAATGTTGAGAACCTGCTGCTGCTGCTGAGGTGAGCTAGGTGACCGCAGAGTTTGCAGAAGTTCCTGCACCGTTCCCTGAGGAAGACTCCCACCTGCCATTCCACCTGCAGCACCGCCCTGCAGTCCACTCTGCACCATATTCATCAAGGCATTGTGATTTGGCATTTGCGGTTGCTGCTGTGGCTGTTGAGACTGCTGCATTTGTTGCTGTATTGTAGCCACCCCAGGCTGGTTCATAACTGGAGGTCTCTGCTGAGGTGGAATCCCCTGTCCTGTCCATTGCTGCTGAGCAGAAGGCTGAAGCTGCACATTAGCTCTTTGCTGCATCTGCACCTGTGGAGGAAGCTGGCCCTGTGCATTAGGCTGTGGTACAGGTTGCTGCTGCATGGGTCCTGTTCCAACCATCATTCCTTGAGGTCCCTGCTGCTGCTCTATCTGGCCTTGGGAAACAGTAACTTGTGCATGAGGAGGTAACCCTGTTCCACCTACCATGCCAACCCCTGGATGGTTCATCCCCATCTGTGCTTGGGGTTGTTGGTGGTGTGGGTATGGCGCCATCATGCCTGTCTGGGTAGCTTGCCTCTGTAGTAGTTGAGCTTTTGCCATATTTCTTTGTGCATCTGCCACTTGCTGGATCTTCTTTGCAATTTCCACAGCTGCTGGAGGAGGACCTGATGACTGCTGCAGTGGACCTGCCCCTAAGCTGCTGGGGCTTGCAGGACCCAGGCCTGGTTTGCCTGTAGAGCCTGGAGGTCGCGGGCCATACTGAGTCAAACTGTTGGGATGTGGCGACTGTCCCGTCTGTTGTTGAGAAACCATTTGAGGCTGGGGAGATGTCATCACTCCCGGAGCACCTTGCATTTGCTGAAATTGTTGATGGCCAGGGTGCTGGGGAGTCATGTTGCCCTGTGGTTGCTGTAGCTGCTGAGGGGATGCAACAGGAATGCCTCCCATTCCAGGCTGGGGTACAGGTGCAAGACTTTGTTGGGTAGGTGTCTGAGGGGTAGGAGGCTGGGTACCCACTGATGTTGGTGTGCTACGACCCGTGGCGCAGTTGTTGCCTGGTGATGGAAGCCCTCCAGGTGGGCCACCACCAAGAGGAGGCTGCCCAGTCCGCTGCATGGTGGCCATGCGCCTACGCAGCATCTGTGCTTGCTGTAGCCTGTGCTGCAGCTGCTGCTGTCTGAGTTTCTGCTTTATGTTGAGGCAAAACGGCACAGGGCACTTGTTCTCCTGGCAGTGCTTGGCATGGTAGCAGCACAAAGCAATGAGCTGCTTGCAGATGGGACAGCCACCATTTGTCTTGCGCTTGCAGCCCTTCGTGTGCTGCACCACCCTCTTCATCTTCTGGCAAGATGGCAGGGAGCAGTTGGCATTGCGACACTGACAGGCATGCACCAGAGACTGGATGCAGCGCTGGATGCTAAGACGACGAGAGTCACCAGGGTTCTGAGTGGCCGCTGTTGCCTGGTTACTACTTTCATCATCTAGACCCAGACCAAGCTTCTCCATCTTGTGCTCATGACCCTTTGTTTTATAGCAAGTGATACAAAGGTCATAGTCCTGCAAAGAATAAAAAAATTCCCTTTAGTACTTTGAGAAAATGATCCCCTTTTTGACAACTGTCTCTGTTTCTTAAAAAATCTCTTTCATTCATTTCATCATGGTGCCTAAGTGCAACAACATTAATTAGAATTGGCAACAAACACTACTCAAAAGGAGCACCATCAACCTCTCTTACCTCACAGACGGTGCAGTGGAAGCGTGTCTCCACGTGATGTTTGCACTCATTGCAGGTGTAGACAAAGCGATCCTGGCTTTGGTTGTGCAGTTCCACCAGCATACACATTGAGCTCCACTTGGCTCGTCGCAAAGAGCTGAACTCCAGGTGCTTGTCCCGAGCCAGCGTCAGAAAGGCATCACGCCCATCCATCAGGTCGCACGCCATCAGGGGGTCTGGATCTACGATGGCAGGTAGCGAGTTGACGGCAGGGCCAGCAAGGAGGCGGATGACAAAGAAGACCTAAGAACACCAAAGTGGTAAGAAAATGGTCAGCATTAGCTTTATATGTTTTTGTGAAAAGGGAGACATTTTCAAAGCCTGTTCGAATTAGTAAGAAGATTACCTCTTTGTGTTTCTCCATGGTAGCGTAGAGTTTTTGGGATAGGTCATTTGAGACATTGGGCACACCTGGTTTCTTCTTATTGGCTCGGCTCATGCTGCTTTTGTTCTTGTTTGTCTTCTTGTTGTTCTTTTTCTTCGCATTCTTGCTGTCACCCTCCGTGGCCTGCAGAAACAAATAAGAAGTGAGATTTAGAGGAAAGCAAAACTTGTATAAAAACACAACATTTATTGAACAAGCAACCTGACGTGACCACAAGAGGAATATTGGTGCTATCTAATTCTCAGAGATATGTTCATCTTTTTGAGGCTTCAGAATGTAAACTCACATCAACACTTTCGTTGGACGTGCTGTTCTCCTCTCTTTTCCTCTCCTCCTCTTCTTGCTCCAGCTCTTTGATGCTCTCTTCCAGCACGTTGGGCCAGAAATCGCCCTCAAAATAAGGCAGCTCCTTTGCGCTCGTCAGGCGATCCTCAGTTGCCTGTTTAAAGATGTCCTAGGAGAGGGAAGGAGAAGAAAATGGGCCAGGGGTTAAAACGAAATGTGGAGCAGAGCTTCTTTACATAAACATAGCTGCATGCGCACACACACACAAACACACATGAGCAGATACAGAGAACAAGGAGAAGCTCTGAGGGGGGGAAATGGGCCAAACTGTTCAGCAGGGATTTTGAACAAACTTCTTCAAAGTTTACCACTAAAGCAACGGCTACCTTGTAGTCATGAACAATTCGCTCTGCCACAGCTTTGTCCAGCATCTTCTTGTACCACTCCTGCAGCCGTTTGGGTTTGGGGATCTTCTGATCCGGTGGGTGACAGTGGAAGATGTAGTCATCTCCTTCACTTGGTGGACACGCCCAGATATGTCCTGTGGTGAACCCCAACTTCTTCACATATTCCAGGTACCCGACTAGGATCTCGTGATACACACCTGTCCTCAGATGACGTGGCTGAAAAAAGTGCACACTGTCCAGGTAGGAGATATACACACGTCTGCACAAAGAGATGAACAGATGGAAAGAGAGATGAGAATGAGTAAACAAGGCAGTTGAACATCGATAAACATGCTTAAGGCTCAGTTTCCAGGCAACAGTATCACATGGCCGCAGACACGTGCACTCTTAATTTTTTTTTTTTTGGGGGGGGGGCTTCTTTCTTTGACTTAATCAGGTATCTAGGAGACAAAAGGTCTTCTTCCGTGCATTTTCTCTCACCTCTGATTGGGTGGAGGACAATCGGAGCCATATTCTTGAACGTGCATTCCGAAAAAACACACATCCACTCCGTTGATGTCCTCGAACGCAAACAGAGCTTTCGTCCGGTAGGGGAAAGACTCAGCCATTTCACCACTGTCCACAAATCTGCCAACACAAATGCACATTATTACTCATGCGAATATTAAATTCATATTTTTTAAATGATACCATTTGATATTTTGGATGGTGATGTTTTCTATATGGCTGGAGAATGATCCCAAGATCCATACGGACGGAAAGACAGATCTAAACACAACAGTCCATCTGGATTCCCACCTGGACTTCATTCCCGGCTTCACTTCAACCATTTTGTCGGAGACGTGAACCACTCGGATAGTGACATCACCAGTTTCTGGATGACTCTGCCGCTTCAGGAACTCGTTCACTCTTGTCTCCAGGAAGTTGCCCAGCTTTGTCTGGGGAAGCCCTGAGAGACGAAACAGGACGAGGAAGAAAAAAAAAAACGTTGTTAGGATGATGAAAGCATCGTGTCTATATAAATCCTGATATGCATTGATAAGTTGCGCCTCATGATCACCATAATAACTGCACTGTGTTCCTGTAATAAGCATTCCTGACGGATGGGAATAACCAATGCCAGGGTGGTGTGATGCAGGCTGACGTGAAGCGAAGTTACTGTTACCAACCCAAATTTCCTTAAATACCTCAGCATTTTGCCAATAATTACAATTGTTTTAATTATTAAAGAATGACATCATACTTTCTATCTGTTTATAGCTATATTTACTGTCGTGGAACACCTATGAAACAAGTCACTTCCTTTTATCGCTTACGTTACAGCAGCTATAAACACTCGTTCTTTCCTTAGCCTCTCTTTTTATTCTCTTTAAGTTAAAAAAAAAAAACAAAAAAACAAAAAAAAAAAACGCAGCTTGTCATGTTACCGCGAAACCGCAAAGAAGCGTAAACTCCTCTGTCCTGAAGATGTCGGAAAACTTAAAGTTACGGCTTTACCTCTGACTGTTACAGAGCGCTGACACTGGAGACTCCTTCCATACGTGTTACATAAACACATTTCTCTTTACAGAAAACTTCACCACATCAACGATTTTTTTTAAATCTGTTTATGTGGAACGTCTGCCGTACAAGTCTCGGTAACGTATTATAAATCTGTGATTTGCAGCTGCACTACTGACGGACACTACACACACACACACACACACACACACACACACACAGCCTCTGTTCCTGAAGTGACTTTCAGGCTGCAGTAAAGCACACGGTGGGCTAAACTATCTGCACTGATCTATTCTGCCACCAACTGCATATTGAATAAGATAAATACACAAAATGGACAAGCAATTTTGCTCATTCTCCATGAACACTGCTCAGAAATCAGCTTGGACAATTCTGCAGAACGCACAGAGAATCTCAGCTGTGTAAGTTGCGTGAGTTCCAGTAAAACACACCAGGAGCTTCCAGACATGGTGATAATAAATAGTGTAACTCTCCAGAATCTTCATCTACCACTCCTGCAGAAGACTTGGGCAGAAGTCTACTAATTATTTAGCGAACACTTACTTTTGGCGGCGTATTTATTCTCCTTCCTCGTCTTATTGGACGCCTTCAAGCAGCCGTCACACACGAAGCTGTAGAGAGATGTAATGTAGAGGTGAGGAGAGATCGCTGAGAAAGCTGAGCTCATAACTACAGCCAGTGTTTACGCGTGACTTGTCACTGTTTTGAATACGGACAGAAACCAGCTCACCCTGACGGCCATATCGTCTCGTTGTGCAGGACGCAGATTTGATGCATTTTACGAGCACAGTCGGAACATTCCACAAACCTGCAGGAGGAAAAGTCCAATACGTAACTGTTAACAAAATCGCTTGAGGCTCTGACGCAAAATATCAAACTTTCAACGCAATAAAACCCTTCAAACTGCTGATCTATACGATGAGACTTACAGCTCTGGGTCGAGGGTGTCGTTCTTCTTCTTCTCAAACTGGTCTTTATTAATGGAGCTAAAAAAAAAAAAAAAAAAATTATCAAATTTAATCAAAAATTTTATCAAAAAAAAAATACACAGGGGATAAACGAATAGTTCATTAAACTAATTAAAAAATTTAGAATATAATAAAACAAGCTATGAGCAATGCACACATTTAGATCAACGCTGATTACACTACACAACTAATTACGCTAATTAAACACCAAATTAATCTGTAATCATAAAAATTATCTAAGGAGTAAAATACAATCCAGTCTCTATAATCCATGTTCTTAAGTTTTTTTTTTTTTTTTGAGTTGATAAACATATTCCCTACAATTTAACCTGTTATAAATGATTAAGTCATACAAGTTTAGATATTATTAAAAAAAACTCTGTGTTCAACCTGTATAAGGGAACATTAGGTCAAAATTAGGGTGTGCAGGTTAAAATACGTTAAACTAAACAAAATAATAACAAAAATTAAAAGTTTATATACTCTGTGACTATCTAAGAATAATAAATTCACACGCTGGATACAAAGTAGTAAAAAAAAAAACAACAGAAATTAAGATATTAATCTACAAGATAACAGAGCTGTAAATAAATTTAATCAACGAGATACTATCAGGAGTTAAAGCACACAATAACAAAATATTTTATATTACAACTTAGCGTGAATATCACTTTTTTAAAGTTATTTCATCAATAACTTCCTAATATTTAACTCGAATATCATCAAGTTATATGAAACAGCATCTTATAAGAAGTTTACATCTGAATCTACAAAGTAACACAGTATTAAAAGTTATTATATATAGATAAAGACTGATAAATAGATAAACATACTATCGGATTTATTTAAAATAACATACTATCAAAATTTAAACTGTACAGTTTCTCTTTTTCAATTTTTATAGCAAACTTGTTGAATATTATCAAGTCATAAAACAACACGAGGAATAGAAATGATATTAAGGTATAAATTAACATCGTATTAAATGTTATATATAGATATATAGGTTTTTGTTTTCTACCAGATGTTACCAGATGTTGTACAGATGTTTTACAGTACAGTAACATTCTGTAATAAATTAAGGAATTTTAAATCTTATATTGTTTTACACGTTAAGTTAAAGTTAGTGTTACACACTTTATCACTTCATTAATAAGATCTTTTTCTTTTTCTTACTTTGTACAGAATATTATTATATATTTAAAACTTTTGGTTATATATAACTTTAAACACATTGTTAATAAGTTCTTAACTCTTTATAGCGTGTTGTTGTATAAACCCTGATAACATGTAACAGGTTAACTCTAACATGCTAGCACGCAAATCCTTGTTAAAGAAAATGTTAACGTATAAGAAGTTATATATTATCAAGTTTGGGGAAAAAAAAAATAATTAAAAACAAAAAAAATTCTCCAAAGCCAGATAGCATTTATACATTTTGCACCATTAACCTGCAGCCTGAACAGATCGAATGTGATGCACGTTAACAGACGATCGCTACAGAAGTAATTAATAATTACTACGTTAATTAATGAAAGTGAGAAATTAGTGATCGTAGTGCGGACGTGGATGCGATGCAGTACTCACATCTGTGGCTGTGTGGGGTCGTCGCTCAGGGACACGTTCTCGCCCTGGATTTCATTGAAACACTTCTCACAGAAGTGGTACCTGTTAGCAAGAAGCCCATATTTGGGTGAACTACACCGTTCGCCAAGAGCACAGCCAATCACAGAGAAGGCACGCAGAGGGAGTCACCAATCAGGACAGGGCAGGCACACGGGGCAGGAGAGGGGTCGTCGCCGGAAGCAGCCAATCATGAAGCAGAAGGGTTTTTTTTGGGGCGTGTGAGCCGATTGATTTGATTGGTGGCGTGTAAATTTTCGGAGAGAGGATGATTGGTCGCACCAAAGCAGGCCAATGCAGACATCACAAGCATCAAAGAACAAAGAGGGAGAGAAAAAAAGAAAGAGGAGGGAAGGACAGAATGAAGAATTTAAAAAAAAAAAAAAAAAAGAGTGAAAAACAAAAAAAAAAAAATAGAATGAAATGGAAAAAAGTGGAACAGAGAGAGGTGGAGAAAATGAATCAATACGTTCAGGACAAACACGACTGTCTAACCAAGCTAAAGAAGCCAAGCAAAGCAACCTCCTATCCACCGAGCCCTTAAACATCTCTCACACACACACACACACACACATATATATATATAAACACACACACACACACAGAGTGTAACGATAAGGCCAGTGGAGGGCAAAAATGAACAGGTGGATACGGAGGAACAGTGTTGGTGCACCTGAGACCATCATCCTGTCAGAGCACTTTAAAGAGAAGCCTCATCTGTAACATGGGTTAAATGCACACACACACACACACGCGCCATCACACACACACACACAATCTCATGCATGCCATCACACACACACGCGCCATCACACACACACGCGCCATCACACACACACGCGCCATCACACACACACGCGCCATCACACACACACACACACACAATCTCATGCATGCCATCACACACACACGCGCCATCACACACACACAATCTCATGCACGCCATCACATACACACACACACGCGCCATCACACACACACACACCATCACTCTCACACGTCATCACACACACACACACGTCATCACACACACACACACATCACACACACACACACACACACACACATACATCACACACACACACACACACACACACACACACACGCCATCACATCACACACACACGCCATTACACAATCACACACACACGCCATCACACAATCACACACACGCCATCACACAATCACACACGCCATCACACAATCACACACACGCCATCACACAATCACACACACGCCATCACACAATCACACACGCCATCACACACACACGCCATCACACACACACGCCATCACACACACACACGCCATCACACACACACGCCATCACACACGCCATCACGCCATCACACACGCCATCACACACGCCATCACACGATCACACACACGCCATCACACGATCACACACACACACGCCATCACACGATCACACACACACGCCATCACACACACACCATCACACACACGCGCCATCACACACGCGCAATCTCACACACACACACGTCATCACACACTCACACACACACACACGTCATCACACACACACACACACACACGACATCACACACACACGCCATCACACACACAATCACACACACACACGCCAACACACACACACCACAACAAACACACACACACACACACGCGCCAACACACAATCACACACACACAAACCATCACACACACACAAACCATCACACACACACGCCATCACACACACACGCCATCACACACACACGCCATCACACAATCACACACACGCCAACCATCACACGCCATCACACACACACGCCATCACACACACACGCCATCACACACACACGCCATCACACACAGCATCTCTCACACGCACGCCATCACACACACACCATCTCACTATCACACACAATCTCACACACACACACACACACACACACACACACACACACACACACACACACACTGCACAGTCTGAGGATTCTCTTTCAAAGTGTCTGATCTTTAAGTCGAATAGGAAAACAGGAGCGAAAGGACATCCATGACAAAGAATAAATAATGTATACAGGAAATGATACTTTATATGCAAATGAAATTAAATTTTATTCACACCACAGCACTGCTGAGTTCTGGACTCTGATTGGTCAGAAGGTGTTGATTAGTTTTCTATAACAGCAGCTCTGACAGCAGCGCAGGTTTATATTAATGCTCTCGCTCTAATACCTTATCGTTACTATAGCAACAGCTCATTCACAGCCGACGCTCCACATCAACGGATAAAAAAACTGAAGTTTTCTGAAAGGAGACGTTATTAATATTAATAAATGTTATTTATGACACATGTATGGAAGGAGTCTCCAGTATCAGCGCTGTGTAACAGTCAGAGTTAAAGCTGCGTTTTTTTTTTTTTTTTTGTCTTATTAACTTGAAGAGAGAGAATAAAGAGGCTGGTGAGGGAACGAGGGTTTATAGCTGCTACAACGTAAGTGACAACAGGAACTAACTTGTTTCACCAACTTTAAATGTAACTATAAACGGATAAAAAGTGTGCCATGTTGTTTAATGAATAAAAAAATTGTAATCGTTGGTAATTTGCTGTGGTGTAAGAGGAATAAAACACTGCTGTTATAGGAAACTAATCAACTTGAGAGTGGTAAGTGTAACTCAGTATTTATTTACAGATTCTGTAGAAGTGTTAAACACACACACACACAGACACACACACACACACACTGTGTGACAGACTCGCAGTAACATGGAGGTGATGATGTAAACACTCGAATAATCACTTCACTGAAACTCTGTTTTATTAACAACAGAAATCACGACAAATATCATCACACATTTTGGTTTAAAATGGCTGACGATGACAGAATGCTAGTAACGGTCAGGCTGTGGCACGTGAAGAATGAAGGTGAATAAAAGGTGTGTGTGAGAGGGTGTGTGTGTGTGTGTGTGTGTGTGTGTGTGTGTGAGAGAGTGTGTGTGTGTGAGAGGGTGTGTGGGTGTGTGACTGACCTGTTTTGGTAGCTGAAGTAGGCAGCGTCTCGAGGGATTGTGCACAGTTGTTTCCCGTAGCAGCACAGAGTTTGAGGAGAAAATTCCAGCTGAGAGATGGATAGAGATGGAGAGAGAGAGAGAGAGAGAGAGTGAGCGAGAGAGATGGAAAGAGATAGAGAAGGAGAGAGCAAAAGTGAGAGAGAGAGAGAGAGGAGAGTGCAAAAAGTGAAAAAGAGAGAAAGTGAGAAAGAGAGAGAGATATGGACAGAGTAAAAGTGAGAGAGAGAGAGCAAAAGTGAGAGAGATGGAGAGAGACAAAAAGTGAGAAAGAGAGATATGGACAGAGAGAAAAAATAATTAATGATTATTAATGACTAATAATTTTGACTTGTTCAGTATCGCAAAATAATTATTTATGCAGAATTTTTTACAATTTTCCAATTGATAGATTTTGACTTTTTGAGATTTTTTTTTTCCTTTTCTACCTGATGGAAAATGAGCTTCTGTATGAAACAGATGTTGCACATATTTACCAAAAAACATTCCATAAATTATTTAAGAAAAATAACTGCAGCACACGACACTGCTGGTGTTAGCCGGTAAGAGCTAGCTCGATCCGACGCGCTCACCTTCCTCCCGCAGCAGAAGCCGAGGCCCTCCATGACGGGGTCGATCTCCTGCTCGAACACCTCGGCCAGCTTGGAGCAGTATTTGTACACGCGTGAGGTCTTGCGGTTGTAGAGCCAGGCGTTGTTGAACATCAGCCAGATGTCGTCCACGTACTGCCACGGCTCCTGGTACTGACCCGTGTCCAGCTTCCGCTTTATGGTGGACAGGTCCATCGGGTTCTTCACGATGTCAAAGTAGTCCTGCGGAGGAGAGGAACAAGACGGGGGTTAGAGCAGAGGGCGAGTCGTCGCCGTGACGGCGGCGCGGCGGGGTGGTGCTGTACGTACGGGGATGCCGAGGAGCTGTGGGTCAACCGGCTGGCGGAAGGGCAGAGACTCGGGATCCTGCTTGTAGAGCGCCTCCAGGGTGGGCATGAGGACCTCGCGCATCTCCTCCGGCTTAAAGACTGAGGCAGAGAGACAGTTACACCGTTACATCATTACATCCGGGGGGCTGTTTCTGAACCCCTAGGGGGCGCTAAGCAACATCCAGACCACAGTGAGGTTCCGTGATAAAGCCTGAACCGTGGCAACAACCTTATCAACCATTTAACCACAAGATATTTATTACAACATATATTTTTAAAAATCTCGCATTCATCTGACGCCCCCTGGTGGCTCTAAACGACAGCTCATACCTGGAAATCGCTCTGATTAAAGCTCTCGCTTGGCTAAACAGAGAGAAAGGAAGTGACTTGTGTAATTATGGGATGCACATTGGATTTTGTTATCCGTGCTACAGGGTGTGGAATTCCGCAGGAGTGAGTTTGTGCGCTTCCGCTTCCATCGTCCCGAAAATCCTATTGGCTTTTTGTCGAGGGAACTTTTTGATAACGGATGAAATTCTAAACTGTAAATTATAGTACACATTTATAAACTAAATTCATCAGAGATGACGTCTAGATGTTTATTTTCTGACTTCTACATTATTGATTCAGTACAAAAACCTTTTAGATTCCAAACATTAGTTTTCCGGC
>CM075031.1:1012509-1024947 GCA_037576675.1 Pangasius sanitwongsei | reverse complement strand
CTCACTACTATACTAACCTACTCTACTATTCTCACTACTATACTAACCTACTCTACTAACCTCACTACTATACTAACCTACTCTACTAACCTCACTACTATACTAACCTGCTCTACTAATCTCACTACTATACTAACCTACTCTACTATTCTCACTACTATACTATTCTCACTACTCTACTAACCTCACTACTATACTAACCTACTCTACTAATCTCACTACTATACTAACCTACTCTACTTTTCTCACTACCATACTAACCTACTCTACTATTCTCACTACTATACTAACCTCACTACTATACTAACCTCACTACTATACTAACTTCACTAGTATACTAACCTCACTACTATACTAACCTACTCTACTATTCTCACTACTATACTAACCTACTCTACTAACCTCACTACTATACTAACTTCACTACTATACTAACCTACTATACTATTCTCTCTACTATACTAACCTCACTACTATACTAACCGTGCTACCCATCCTATTCTCTCTACTATACGGACAGAGACAGAGAGAGATAGCAAGACAAAGAGAGAGGGCAAGAGAAAGAAAGAGACTGACAAAGATGTACAGAAAAAGATGGACAGAGAGAGAGGTAGAGAGACAGAGAGAGGGAGAGAGACAGAGAGAGATGGACAGAGAGACAGAGAGAGACAGAGAGAGACAGAGAGAGAGGGAGAGAGACAGAAACAGCAGCTCAGTATTTGGTGAAAATGACACAAAAAGGCTAAATTTAAATAGAAAATGTCTAGTTTGCTGTAGGACTGAATAAACGGCACAGTGACAGATCTCTACTGCCCCCTAATGGCTACAACAAGCAGCATGATGCTTTCCCTACATCATCATAATAATAATAATAATTCTTATGGATTCTCACAGTCATCATATCCTTTACATCTTCCACTTTCCTTATTTGGTTTTTACTTCCTGTTCTTTTTTTTTTTTTAACCCTCAAAGTTTAGCAAACCTGCTTTTTGAAAGGTGAGTAAAAGTAGAACATGGGACATTAAACATACAGATGTGGATTTTTCATTGTAGCTAAACACACAGACACACACACAGACACACACACAGACACGCACCCGTGGCAGTAGAGGGTGTGATCTGGCCCGTCTGGCCCGTGTAGCTCAGCCCGAGCGCGGCGTATGCTCTCTCGATGGAGCTCGGATCAATCTGACCCGCCGAGTTCAGATTGGGTCCTGAAGGAGGGGCACAGGGGGCGGAGCCACTCACAGACCCGCCCACTGCCACACTGGCTCCACCTAACAGCGCTGCAGGAAGAGAATCATAGATTTAACATGCTCTCATTCCGTTAATGAAAAACGTGAGTGTGTGTGTGTGTGTGTGTGTATCTGAGTGTGTGTGTACGCACATTGCTGGTTCCTCTTGTCTCCTGCGTTTTTCAGAGGCAGACAGACGGGACAGTCGTGCCGTGTGCAGTTCTTCCAATGAGAGATGATCTGCCTCGACGACGCACAGTGAGCCACTGCAGAAAGAGAGAGAGACAGACAGACAGACAAAAAGAGCGAAAGTGAAAGGGGGGGGGGACAGAGAGTGACACAGAGAGAAAGAGAGATAGAGAGAGAGAGCGAGAGAGAGCGAGACAGAGAGAGAGAGAGAGAGAGAGAGAGCGAGACAGAGAGAGCGAGACAGAGAGAGCGAGAGAGAGAGAGAGCGAGACAGAGAGAGCGAGAGAGAGAGACAGAAAGAGCAAAACAGAAAGAGAGGAACAGAAAGAGAGGAACAGAAAGAGAGACAGAGCGAAGAGAAAGAGGCAGACAGAGAGAAAACTTTTTAATACACATATCACCTAAAGATGAAAATGAGAATTCTCATATACTGTGTGTATAAAGGTATCTGCATAAGTGTGTATAATGTGTATATACATGTACTCTAATCATTTATTTTAAAAATATCATCACTGTTATTACTTTTTTGTTGAGTGACAGAGAAAACGAGAGACAGACAGAGTGGAACAGGTGGAGAAAGACAGACAGACAGAGAGAGTGAGAGAGAGAGTCTGACAGACAGAGCAAGACTGAGAGACAGAGAGAGACTGACAAAGAAAGAGTAAGAGACAGTGAGAGAGCAAGATAGAGAACAAATAGACAGACATGCAGTGTGACAGACAGACAGGCACGTCTAGACACAGACAGACAGACAGACAGACACGTCTAGAGACAGACAAACAGACAGGTCTAGAGACAGACAGACAGGTCTAGAGACAGACAGACAGACAGACAGGTCTAGAGACAGACAGACACACAGACAGGTCTAGAGGCAGACAGACGCACAGACAGGTCTAGAGGCAGACAGACAGGCAGGTCAAGAGGCAGACAGACAGGCAGGTCAAGAGGCAGACAGACAGGTCTAGAGACAGACAGGTCTAGAGACAGACAGGTCTAGAGACAGACAGACAGACAGGTTTGAGACAGACAGACAGGTCTAGAGACAGACAGACAGACAGACAGGTTTGAGACAGACAGACAGGTCTAGAGACAGACAGACAGACAGACACACACACACACACACACGCACAGACAGGTCTAGAGAGAGAGAGACAGACAGACAGGTCTAGAGACAGACAGACAGGTCTGAGACAGACAGACAGGTCTAGAGACAGACAGACAGGTCTAGAGACAGACAGACAGGTCTAGAGACAGACAGACAGACACACGCACAGACAGGTCTAGAGAGAGAGAGACAGACAGACAGACAGGTCTAGAGACAGACCGACAGACAGACAGACCTAGAGACAGACACACAGGTCTACAGACAGATGGGACGAGAGACAGACAAGTCGATGGACAGGTCTACAGACAAGAAGACAGAATGACTCAGACAGGCAGGCTGACAGACAGATCAATAGTGGGTTATGTCACTTAGAACAGAGAGTGAGACAGGTAGAGAGACAGACCCTGGCAGGTTTTCCCGGCCTGACAGTGGGTCATGTGATTGAGGACGTTCTTCATGGTCCTGCAGTGAGGCAGGCTGCAGTGAGACAGCTCTCCGTTACTCTGCTCTCGACGCTGACACTTATGAGCGTGAAGCAGGAGGACGAGCTGCTGCTGGATCAACTTCCTCTTCTCAGGGTCGGCCACAGGGGGCGCCACCGCCTGCACATGCGCACACACACACACAGAGTAAACATCTCTTTATTCACTATCGCGCACTAGGTCCTATATCCCTAACTAGCTAATGAACAAAACTAAACGGTGTACTCAGTAGCATAACTCAGCTGCATAAGCTAGTTACAGTGGATATAAAAAGTCTACACACCCCGGTTAAAACTGCAGGGTTTTGTGATGTAAAAAAATGAAATCAAGGGTAAATAATGACAGATCTTTTTCCTCCTTTAATGTGAAATAGCAACCAACAACATTCAAGTGAAAAACAAACAAACATTTAGAAACAAAAAGAAAAAGAAAAATGTACAATAACAAGGTTGCATAAGTGGGCACATGCTTTTATAATGGGTCATGTGACTGTGTTCAGAATCAACCAATTACAATCAGACTCATGTTCGAAAGTAATCGTCGTACAGCTGTCGTCAATAAAGTGACTCTGATTAACCCCAAATAAAGACCAGCTGTGTCTGCATGATTTTCTTCACGTCTTCTTGGTTTAATCCGACTGCTGAAGCCAAAGAGCTTACAAAGCATGCAGCAGATCTCACTGTCGAAAGATATTGATCAGGAGAGGGATATAAAAGAATTTCCAAGACTTTCGATGTGCCACGGAACACCGTGAAGGCCATCGTCAACAAGCGGAGAAAATGAAGCACCACAGTGACATCAAAAAGAACAAGAAGTCCCTCCGAAATATGCGAAAGAACAAGAATAAAACATACCAGGGAGGCTGCCAAGAGACCTACAGCAACATTAAAGCAGCTGCAGGAACATCTGGCAAGTACTGATCACTTCCTGCATGTGACAACAATCTCTCAGTTGTCTGGGCTATGGGGTGTGGTGGATAGATCGAAGCCCTTTGTCACCAAAAAAAAATCCAAGCCCAAATAAATTGCCACAAACCACGTGGCAAAATGTGTTATGATTTGATGAAACTAAGGTAGAACATTTTAGGCATTATTCTATAAGATGTTTGGCCCAAAACAAGACAGCTGATCACCCGAGCAACACCATACCCCCGGTGAAGCATGGTGGTGGCAGCATCATGCAATGGGGCTGCTCGTCTTCAGCTAGGACTGAGGCTTAAGCCAAGATAGAGAGAATTATGGATAGCTCAAAAATGCCTATAAATATCTATTTTGGCACAAAAGCTGCAGGACTCTGTTAGATGGCTGACGATGAAGAAAAATTTCACCTTCCAGCACGATAACGACCCAAAGCACAAATCCAAGTCAACAAAGGAACGATTCCAAATAATTTCAAAAACCCGTGGAATGACCTGAAGAGGGCTGTGTGCAGGAGGTCCGCTCGCAATCTGATACATCTGGAGCATTTCTGCAAGGAAGAGTGGAATAACGCTGCATCCGAGGCAAAGTTGCGACTTGTAACTCCCCACCTACAAGTGGGGAATTACACCGAAAATGCCCCTCAACTCAGGGGAGTCTCCTCAACTACCACTTCCTTCCCGTTTACGGAGTGACGTCAGATCAACATGGCCGCTCTCACTGCGAACAGCGTGAAGTTCCCCTGTTAAACGGGTTTATAGCAGGATCGGCTTTAGATCAGTTCATACACAGACACAGCACTCGGTTAAATCTATACCACTGACCAACTAATCGCTGTTTTGAGAAGCTAATCATCACCATTAGAGTTATCACTAACGTTAGATTCTTGCTAAGCTACTCGCTGTTGTCGCTGTGCTGCAGTTTCAGTCTGAAATGATGCCTGGATGTTTGACAGCGGAACAGAACCAGCAGCCACTCAGGCCTGTAACTGTAAAAGTGCGCTTAATGTAGCTTTTTATGAGCTTTGTGTGCTCTGACACGCTTTTCTGACAACTTGCACATTACCGCTTCCAAGGCACCAGGAACGCAGCCTAAAATGGCCAAATGAACACGTGTTAAGTTGGTAGACTCTTCCCCAAAAACACTGAGTACTCAACTGGAGCATAAAAAAGTATTAGTTAAGGGGTGTGCACACTTATGCAACCAGGTGATTGTAAGTTTTACCCAAAAAGAAAGAAAACGTTTATATTTGTTTTTCACTTGAATTTTGTCAGCTGCTATACTGAACCATATTGGACTACATTACTGGTTGAACATTAAAGGAGAAAAACAATCTGGCACGATTTATCTTGATTTAACTTTTTTTAAAATCACAAAAACCTGCGATTTTAACAGGGGTGTGTTTTAATTTCCACTGCACATACACATTAATTACACCAGCCAGATAATTCTGACCCACCATCTGGTCAACCTACGAACAGAAATACGCCTGCTAGCTACAAGACGAGTGATTCATTTGCGTATACCACATGACTATTTCACGTTTTACTATATAATCACGCCCCTAGTATACATGCGACAGTAAACACTTCATTTCCCATGATGCAGCTCACCAGGCCGGGGACACTCTGACCAGGCTGGGCTTTCTGGTCCACGCTGAACTGAGAGAGGTTCTGAGACGCTTTATTCTGGAGGGACGGGGCAAGAGATGACTGAGCGCCGCTATGGGAGTAAGGAGGCATGAATGGGGCGGAGCCAGCACCGGCCATCATGTTCATCTGAGAGAGAGAGAGAGAGAGAGAGAGAGAGAGAGAGAGATCATTTTAATACTCGAAAGTAACAATAGGACAAGTTGTATATCAACAGAAATATATTATTTACAATGACAACAAAACATACTATATAGAACTAAATATTAAAAGAAAATTATTACCTATATTATTAGGCAAATAGGATTAAATCACACTGTTAATGCATTAAAAGGCATCCTGGGATTTTGTGTTTTTGACACCGGAAGGCATCGCAAACGCATCATACGCTCATCGTTCAACTGATTAAAGTCACGATAACACTGTTGCTAGGCAACCAGAAAATAAATTCAGATTATAAGTTAGCCGAAGCGGAAACGAGGCAAATTCATTGGGGATAAACGTTTCCCTGAGATATGCTGAGAAATTACTAAAGAAAGACGCGCCATGACTAAAATTTCACTGTAATCGTCATCACTTTTTTCAGTTTTGAGGCTCAGAGTTTATTAAAAACACAGAATGTAAAATTCGAAGAAATGAATAAAAATTATTTTTAATAAAAACATAAAATTGTTTTGATAAAAACATATAAAAGACCTACTAGCACAATATTAGTATTTTTTGATTGGGTTTTTATATTTATTAATCCTGAACCTTTGCTGAAATATGAATATGATAATGAGCAAAAACACAAATGTAAAAAAAAAAAAACAACTTACTAAAATCAGAATATGCTGTGCTCAGTTTAAAAAGAGGGAAATGATAATGTTGTGAAATGATATCAGATACAGTAATGTTTATTAGCCGGAAAAAACAAAAACAACAAAACAAAAAAAAAAAAAAAACACTGCCTTATCGTGACCAAATCTTAAAGATATATTCATCCCATTATGTTGAAAGACTGACAGGTGAAAATAGATAAACAAAAAAATGTCTGTACTCCGATATTTGCTTGCAGCTATATTGTTGTTATTGTTATTATTAATTATTAGTATTAGGAAATAAACCAAGAACCAAGAAAGTGCTTGGACCCCGATGACTGCTTGCAGCTATATTTATCCTCACTGTAATTATTATTAAGAGAGAATCTAAAAAGTGCTTGGACCCCGATGATATTTATTATTAGCAGGAGTGTTAATGCACTTTACCTTATTAACGGCTCCAGGTTGCTGCGCTCTGAGCTGCTGCTGCTGCAGAGGGTCGGCCATGTTCATGCCAGCGTTAGCGTTGACGTAACCCATCCTGGGTACCCCGTTCATGGCTTGCCCTCCCATAATGCCCTGCGTCTGCCCGTTTCCTTTCTGCACCGCCATCATTGGCCTGTTAAAGCCGGCCGGCGCCATCATACCTGCCTGCTGCTGCTGCTGCTGCGAGGCGGAGCAGAGGAGCTCGGACAGCTGCTTGTGTTTGGCGGCCGTGTCCTGAATCGGGCCGAGGGAGGAAGGCTGGCACACCTCGACCCCTCCGTTGGGCAACGCCAAGTCAGGTGAACTGATGAGCTCATCAGGGAGGTCATGCTCCAGGTCAAAGAGGGAACTGAAGTCTGAGGAAGAGAATTAAGGAATAAACTTTAAATATTGTGCAGGATATTTAATCTCTGTGTGTGTGTGTATATATATATATATAAGGACAGTACAAACTTCATATTCAAACCATTAATTAGAATTATTTATGAATTACCTTCTTGGCCTGCAATACACATGGGATAATAAACATTAAGGTCTTATACCACATATTCAACATGCACAATGATTGTGTGCTGGGCGATATAACAATAACAATGTCTCAATATTCTGATCAAATTTCACCACAATATACAGTTCTGAGATATCGCCGGTATCATGACATAAAACAAAATAAGGGACCTTAAGACAGCTGTCCTTACGGTAAAGACTATTTAGGCAATGTCCTCTTAACTGCAATAACGTCACCCCTCGTCCACACCACTGAATAAATGGACGTGCTAATAAAAAGCACATGGTCCAGGGTAACAATAGATAAAAATGAGCTGAAACGGGAACCTTTATTCAGAACAACACAAAAGTTCCTGAGAAATTGGGCAACATTACTACAAAAATGATCGTTGAGTCACTCTCGTTGGAGACATCTGCTCAATTTAAGTGCAAATTGTGTGTCAGACGTGAGAATTTCTGTCTGAATTCAAGTAAAGAGCTTTGTTTTTGCGGTACTTTGTTGCAAACAATCGTACAAATTATTAAAACCCAAACACGGAATTCTTCGGCCACCTGCAGATAACACTGCAAGTTACGCTTTTGTAAAAGTCTGTAAATTTTGATTTTAAAAGTGAAATTATGTCATCATCCAGATTATGTGCAGCGTTTCAATACATCATCACCTTTAAAATTTGGGAGGCTGGGCTTAAATGGGTGGAGTGACCTGGACAACTTAAATAATGCGATTAGGTAGCTTATTTACAAAAAACAAACAAACAAAACAACGACGACCACCATCTCAACTCAGCAAAAATGAAGGAAATATATATAATGCCGCACCACCAGGGGAATGAAATTCTACGTAACATAAAAAAAAAAGGTGTGTGTACAAATCGCGATTAGTGGATAGCTGAGATTTAGCTACGGCCTGAAGAGAATTAAAGTAAACTTTACTATACCATTTGCATCGCTCGCAGAACCAGAGAGAGCGGGCGAGGACAATTTAGGCCTTTTGGCTGAAGACGGCCCCGAGTCCAAAACATTATCGGCCATATTTCTCCACCGATTCTGTATTAAAGCATATATATATCCGCACAGGATAGGAAAATTCCCTCGTCTGTGTGCGTAAATATTCTAGGAATTTCTTAACTCTGGAGGAAAGGTTAAATCTGAAAGTTCCACTACTATAATTCCAATTTCCTTCAGGATTATTTCACTGATTTAGATCAATTTTAGAGGAACTGGTGTGACTTTGTTCCTCCTTGGATTATCATAGTGTTTTGGATGCTGGAGCTTTGTTGGGACGCCAATCAACCTGGGGACTGATGGGAAACTCAATGCAGTCAGAAGCCAAACAGAATTCGGTGTCTGCGTCATGAAATTCGCCTCATGCAGTGGTCCTGAAAACGTCCACAATCCTGAAATTCTCCATGGCAGTCAGTGCCATCTGTCTCCAGCTTATCCGTCCAATTATTCGTTCGATTCCAGAAGTCGTCCGGGACGTCCTCAAATCTCGCCTCATCGATACAGCAACTCTGTGATATGTTCAAATGGACACAAGTTACATTTCACGCAAAACACCGTTCAAAGAAACTTGGCCATGATTCAGTCCAGATAAAGTCATCTGTGCTTCTGCAGGACTAATAAAACAAACCAAATGGCACGCAATACCGCTGAAGTGCTGAAGAACCGTCCAGATGCACCACCAACTCCATGAACACTCGTGTTCCTGAATGCACTTTAGTGTTTTTGTGACGGGACGGAGCAGATCTTGCAGGGCTGCATCTCTCACACACGTATGCATGGATCTACAGCTAAATCAGCTCAGAAGAAACGTCCTCCTGCATGCACGACAACGTCCAATGCTCATGCATGCAAAGAAATGGTTTGCAGTTCAGGACCTGATGGCTCAGTATGAGGAGAAAAACAAAAACTCTTAGTCCAATTAGTCATTTAGTTTGATAAGGAGTCTGATTTTTTTTTTTTTTTTGCAATAGTGTTATTGGTGGACAGTGGAGAAGTGTGGCAGTGCTGGATGGATCTGCTCACTTTGTGGTTCAAACCAACTCTAGTCAAGCTTGCAAGTAGAAGAAATGGGGAAGAAATGGGCGAGCAGTCAGGTGAAGGAGAAAACCACATCGACTGGGATGAAGCAGAGGGAATGCAGCTGCATTAATGCTGAAGCTTTTAGATCAGATGGGAGATGCACTTCGGGGTTCTGCTGAATGCGCCCCAGGCTTTTCTGGTGCCGTGACCCCCTGCGCCTTCATTTCTCCCTTCTTTCTCTCTTTCTCTCACTTCTTCTCGCTTCTTTTCTTCACTTTGTTGTGGACGTCCTTCACTTTTACGCCGTCCTCCGTCTTTTCATTTCGCAAGCAGTCCATCCATTCCGTCCTCGCCGACGAAAAAAAAGTGTAAAAGAAAACAATACACTAATTTCTCTCCTCTTTCCTCTTTCTCTCCGTCTCTTGTCCCTTCGGCAGGGTTTTTTTTTTCCTCGCGTTTTTTTTTTTTTTTTTTTTTTTTTTTTTTAAATCCCCTTCCGCCTCTTCTTCAGATTTTCACCGAGTGAATTTTTCTATTTTTTATCTCCACCTTTCGGTTTTTTCCTCTTTCTTTTCCTCCTTTCCTCTCTCTCCTGCTCTTTGAGAAGACAGCGGGTCTCGGTGCGCGCCGTGGCCGGGCTTGGAGCGGCTCTCTTCGGTCTGCCTCTCGTGCCTCCTCCGCTCCTCTGGCCGCACAAAACAAAATGGCGGCTTGTTGTTTCTCCTCCTTTTGGCACTGAAGGGAAAGAGGGAGGGTTTGGAGGTACATTACAGGGGAAAAGGAGGGGGTAAAGAGAGGGATCCGGTGTCGGTGCTCGGCTTTTCCCGGATTATTTCGGATCTGAAAGCTCCCTGATTTATCTTTTTGGGTTTTGAATCAGTTTTATATTTGTTTTTTTGTGTGTTTTTCTGAGCAGAAATCACAAACAAGACCATCTCTCTCAGAGGAACACTGATTTCATCGACACATATCATGATACTTCCAATAAATCAACGATAATTCCTCGTTTTTTTCTTCAAGTTTTACAATATTATAATCATATTTTATAAAAATTCAGAAGGAGACAATGTTAGCTGAACTGCCCTGACACTGGACACATGTAAGGTTCACTTCACACTTGATTAAAATGGTCCATGTTGGTAGTTTAATGGCTTGAAATCCCTTTAAAAATCCTACTTTTCTGAAATTATCCCTTAAAATACAGCCTTTCTCCCTCTCTAAACGTCTTCTCCCTTTTCCTTCTACCTCAAAATGCAGGAAAAATAATATATTACATAATAATACCGTTTCAGAAGTAAATCAAATACTTATGAATAAAACCATCCAGTATCTTGCACCTGAATATACAGTTTAACTGAAAAATGTGTCTCAGACCCCAGCTGGAGAACCTCAGCCTCGTTTGGTCTTTTTGATCAATTTTAATTATGAAGAATGATGGATGTTTATTCATTCAGGTGATTTGTGCCTTCATTACTAGGCAATGACATGAAGGTGAAGTCGCGATATCGAAAGACTGTGGGTTTTTGGGGGGTATTTAGTGTGTCAGTGGACAAATAAATGGTTAATGTTGATGAAAATATTGAGACATGCCAGTAAATTTGCTATATCGTGTTTTTCCCCCCCGTGTAGAACGCACTTGGATCAGAAATCAGACATGTCAAGTTCAGAGTAAAAACACTCCAAGGCCTACTGTACCTCAGATATGCTGCGTTAATGAGCTGTTAAGTAAAAGTGTGTTCAGCAGGAAACATAGTAAAAAGTGTAAAATGTAATATTAAGCAGCAGGATTGGGAATGAGTGGACATTTAATCAGTGATAAATGTGTTCTTTATTGCCATCTTGCTTTCTGCCCCTGAGAAAATTTCACTATCTGTTTTCATGAACTCTGATCATTTCAGTCATATCTGTGATCTAGTAGCTTGATATCCACCAGGAAGAAGAAAATTAAATCACGTATATTTATAGAACTTGGGTTCCATCACTTTGTCTCTGTCCTGTCCTCACAGGAGGCTCTGATAATCATAAGACATATAATAACAAGTACAGGTATAAAGCCTGGCTTTATATTTCCCAACTTCATAGTTGTTGTGTCCTATAAATTAATTCACATAGTCCCGTGGATGTTCAGGCGTCCTGTGAGAATTTATAGCTATCTGCATGCGAGTTTTATAACATTTTATTACAGATGTCGCCTTTAGTGAGGCGTTATCGCTCATGCTTCAATTTTGATTAAAGCATTAATAGGGAAACCGGTAAACATGGCTTTTCTTAAAATTACAATTTTAATGCGACTGGAAAAAACACTTCCAGAAAAGAACGTAACCAGACAAGAGAACCAGATTCACATTAATATTTTTACACACACACACACCCCCTCATGGTGCACACTGTCAGTGAGTGAGTTACGGCATGTCTCCAGCGCCCGGCTGTGTCCTAAACGCCACTTCCTCACTCTTGTAGCTTCCTGACACAAGGGTACTTCATGAAGAGTACTAAACACATAAAGGGGAGTAGAGATGCAGAACCAGGAGCAGTCCTTCATCCCTCTGAATGTGCACAGGCCCTTTCTACATCACACACTGATTTTGGAGTGTGTGCAGACAGGATCAGGGGACCGCCATGTTCTCGGATCACCACGTCGTCTTCTATGCGCACACCGAGACCACGGAAGTGCTGCGGACACGACTCGTCATCCTCACTGAAGTACAGACCTGCCGACAGAGACAGTGAAATAATAATAATAATAATTAAAATAATAAGTCATTTGTTTGTTGGCTAATAAGCAAACAGCAATCACTGATTACAGCCTGCACCAACTTCTCACTGGATCACATCAAGAACACGTTAATATTAATCCACACATTTTTATTAACTGCTCCAGTCAAATGACATGAAATCTATCATATAACACACAGGAAGTTCTGAAGGAAATGAACATAGGTCACCGATTTCAGTCTTCTTTTTCTTCTTCTTCTTTTTCTTTCGGCTTTTCCCTTCAGGGGTCGCCACAGCGAATCATCACTCTCCACCTATCCCTATCTTC
>CM075031.1:982763-993186 GCA_037576675.1 Pangasius sanitwongsei | reverse complement strand
TGACCTCACTAATGCTCTTGTAGCTGAATGAACACAAATCCCCACAGCCACACTCCAACATCTAGTGGAAAGACTTCGTAGAAGAACGGAGCTCATTATAACAGCAAAGGGGGAATAAATCTGGAATGGGATGTTCAACAAGGACATATGGGTGTGACGGTCAGGTGTCCAAATACTTTTTGGCCATATAATGTATCTATAGCCCCAACATTGTTTTTAGAGCACCACTTGGTCATCCAGCAGTTTAGCATCAAGACGCAGCTGTAGGTTCGTTTGCCATGTCACACTGGAATAGGACTAGAGTATATTACTCCCTGGGACATGGCCATCACTAATTGACACACTTCCAGACCTGCCACCTCCAATAGGAATAATTCAGTAACCTCCATAAGCAGTTTAAAATATAATACAGAGCATTTTCAGTATAATCCTTTTAAAATGGCTTGCTGATTGTCCTTCATAGAACTCATGAAATTTTGGCCAACATTTTCAGTGTTGTTGATCAGCTGCAGAAACTGTCTGCACAGACAGACGTTAACTACATTACGACTATAATTTCCATTAGAATTGTTTGTAAAGTTCAGACAAAGTTGAATATAATAATCTGCATCTACCTTAATAACTATCCCAGAAAATCTAGACATACTTCATACCTTGGTTCTGTGAACTCACTGCAAATTACTGTGATTTCTGTCACTGTATGGTCTGATCCTGATCCAAATTATAATGATAAACATGTTGTGTATAAAGTAATAGCACAACACCAACTGTATTTTAAAAAAAATCTTTATTAAAACACATCGATAAACCACTCAGAGTCCAGGCCACTCTTTCCTCTCGTCGACCAGTTACTGGAGTTCTCCCACCTCACGGCCCTCTGCTGCTTAATTGTACGAGTCGAGCTAGTTAATTGTGTGAGTGGAGTGGTGTTTGTGTCTGGAGGTGTTTCGGCATGCTCTGGTTTGGGCATAAGAGGTGATAGTGTGGGTTTAGTAGATCCGTTCATCAGCATGGACTTTATTCATTGCTCTCTACAGCTGTTCCCACGCTGAACTCTGTCCTAAATGGCACATAACCAGCTGGAATTACACGCTGTATCAGGAGTTACCAACCTTTATGGAAACTTGATTTACAAATGGGGTCAGGAGACAAACTCGCAATCTCTTCTGTTGTTTTTCACATTAAAATTAATACTGTATGTCCTATTTTAGTCTTTTTTCCCCCACTATCCTGACATGCTGCACTAGCATAGGATTCAGCAATAACAATGGACAAATTTCTTTGTCCATCTACCACCTCTGTTAAACAAACAAGAGTTGTGTCTCAAACAGCATCCTTATGTACTGCTCTACACTGTTACTGAGTTTTTTTAGTCACTTACATTACACATGTATGTTACTTATATAATAAAAAGCTCAAATGCTACGGTAGTATTATAAATCTGAAATTAAAAAAAATATATATAGGTGGTCAGGGCTTCCATTTGGGGTCATTTGCCTGCAACAATCACATCTTTCTGGTTGCCCAGTCATGGATTGTGTCCAGACCCAGATTGTGTTCACTGGCCAGTGAAAGATTTTTATGAATAATGGATAGCTAACCAGCTGAACACAATGATCGCAGTCTTTCACATTTATGCTGGCACCAGTATCCCATCGTGATGGTACACCTTCTGTGTGATCCATCGTTTATGCCAGAGCAGGCTTTACATAAATTTCACTAAAGCCTGTCTTTCATTGTGATTAATGAGATTCCTGCACCATTTCTAAAGCTGTATCTGGATGGGAATATCTCTAAAAGAACAGGGTATGGACAAGTTTCTCTTATGACCACATGTCATCAAATTATTGGATGAGGCATTATACCAGCTGGAGCTATCATGGCCAATTGACTCATCTTGCAAGATTGTGCTTTTTCTTTTGAATACCTTTATTTTGCATTTCCGAATCCAAGAAGCAATCTGTCTGTAAAGTCAGATATGTCTGTCCATACATAACAAGTTTCCATTTGTTGAAAAAACAGTAGGTACAACTCTCGGCAAAAGCAAAGCTCAGTAGATCATTTACCTAGTTGGCTAGGACATGCTGTGTGAAAGGGCAGGGGAAACACATGAAGGTATCTGTTGGTGTGGCAAAGGCAGTGGGAATAAAAAAAATTAGAGATGAAGTATTGAAAAACAGTGAATCCCACTCCCAGTTCCACTTGGAAAACATCAGTCACTCAAGTGCTGAGGCTATTTATTCATGTTTTTCCCCCTGTCCAGGTGCACTGACCGCTTATAACACCATACTGGACCACTGAACAGTAGTTCAGGAAGAAATGGGAAAAATGCTAAAGATGGGAGTAATCAAGGAGTCACACAGGGATACGGTGATAACAAGCTGGATGGGGCATTTCAGTGTCTGGAAGCTGCTCATTCTGAGCATGATGCGGCTTTTCTTCAGCAAGAATGCACCGGTGCTGTTGGAGTGTACCATGCTGACTAAAATTATTGCCACATTTCAAGCAGATATACGAATTCTTTCCTGTGTGAATACGCTGGTGTATTTGGAGAGAATACTGTCGGTTAAAACTCTTCCCACACTGCGAACAGTGATGGAGCTTTTTTCCTGTGTGAACACGCATGTGTGATTGGAGCCTCTTCCCACACTGTGAGCAGTGATATGGTTTCTCTCTTTTGTGAATGCGCAGGTGTTTATTAAGAGTACATTTAAGAGCAAAACTCTTTCCACATTCTGAGCACTGATATGGCTTTTCTCCTGTGTGAATCCGTTGGTGTGATTTCAGAGCACTTTTGTTGACAAAACTGTTGCCACACTGTGAGCAGTAATATGGCTTTTCTCCTGTATGAATGCGTCCATGGACTTGAACAACATTGGGTTTAGAAAACCCTTTCCCACAGTACGAGCGGTGATGTGGCTTCTCTCCTGTGTGAGTCTGCTCATGTGATTTCAGAGCATTTTGGTGGGTGAAACTCTTCCTGCATCGGGAGCACTGATTCGGTTCTTCTCCTGTGTGAATGCGCTGGCGTATTTGGAGAGAATTCAGTCTGGCGAAATTCTTCCCACAGTCTGAACAGTGATGTTGCTTTTGTCCTGTATGAATAATCAGGTGTCTCTTGAGATAATCTTTAGTGGCAAAACTCTTCCCACAGTGTGGGCACTGATATGGCTTTTCTTCTGTGTGAATGCGCTCGTGTGATTTGAGTCGAGAACTGTGAACTTCACACTTTTTAATACAGAAAGATTTGCAGAGTTCACAATCTGGAAAGAGAGGACACAAGCAGTTTGATTAATCGTTACTATCTAGAACATTTTTTAATTACAATTCTAAGCATTGTTATTGAAATGACAAAAACTTATCATACTTTTCCATGTTATTTTTTAACAACAGCTTCCCTTTCATTTCCTACAGATGGGACAAAAACCATCAACGACCTGTTTGTCAGGAGTGAATTAAACGAACAGGCTAATAGAATTTAGATATGCAAATTTATTAGAACAGCCACTAAAATTGTTTGCCCTAAAGGATCTTTTTTTTTTTTTAGGATCATTACCCATCACTCCTCGTGCATCACAGTCAGAGCCGTAATCAGCTATACACTAGAGAAACCAAGAGAAGAATGGCCGATTGTTTTGTCGAGCACCTCTGCACCATCAGAATGAAGGATTTCGAGACACTTCAATAGTGATGGACACAACATTAATGCCATCTTTGTGTGCATCACCAGGTGTTGTTCTGGGAGTAATGGAGTGACGAAACATAAGGAGAAGGAGCTCATCTACACTCCTGGAACCCCAAAGAATGAATGTTACGTTTTGAATACATCAGCATGCATTTCGATCATCCACTGGTTCACACGCATACATACATATATACAGTCACCTTCCTCTTTATTAGGAACACCTGAACATCTGCGTGTACATCATGTGGCAGCAGTGCAATGCAATGAGACTGTTGTGTGTGAAATTCACAGGAGATCAGCAGTTTCTGAAATACTCAAACCAGCCCATCTGGTACTAACATCCATGCCACGGTTAAAGTCACTGAGATCACAGTTTTCCCCCCATTCTGATATTTGATGTGAAAATTAACTGAAGCTCTCAACCTGCATCTGCATGATATTATGCATTGTGCTGCTGCTTCATGATTGTGTGATTAGTTAATTGCATAATTGAGCAGATGTAAAGGTGTTCCTATTAAACTGGATACTGAGTGTATATGTGTGTGTGTGCATATACATACACTTTATTTATATATACACATGTTCTACGTTTAACACATCCAGATGTAAATATCAGGAAATGAAAACTGAAATTCTGATCTATTATCTGGTCTCACATTCATCTTCAGATCTCAAGCGTAGAGCAAAAGCAAAAGAACTGGCCTCGCTGTTCCAATACTTTTGGCAGGGACTGCATGTGTGGTATTTGAAATGAAATCTATAGACACAAATGAAAAAAACTAAAAACATAAACCACACAAAGATTGTGCCACACCTCTGCCAATTTAAACACAACACGTCCCAAGCAAAGGGAATTCTGCACAAATTCAGCATAGTTAGTTAAAACTGAAAACAGATTGGACACTTGTGCACCCTGTCGTCTTACAAAGATAATTATCTTTAGGTTCTTCCTCTTTTATAAGCTTCTTCAGGAGTGATGTGAACCACAGAGACGGATTTCCCGCCACCTGGTTCAGTAATATAAATTTGAGAACAGAGAGTTAATGGGTGAAGTCCATAATCGAAATATACCTGTGGCCGGGTTGCACCACCTGGACGTAAAAAAGTTTGTGTAAGCCCTACACTGAGCTTAGCTACGTCCAGCCTTGTGATAAATATTGACACCTGTTGCACCATCTAAAACTCTGCCTAGGCGTAGCTAAGCTCAGTGTAGACGATGCGCGTCCACGCTGACACACTCGACCGCAGTGACAGTTTCAAGATTCTTTGTGTGTCACATATATATTACATACATGTGATATAATGTAGTGAAATGTTTTTCCGTAGTGCCTCGACCCACAGTGCGACAACGATACATAATAAAAACAGCATATAATAAAATCTAGTAGACTATAAAATAAAGTTTAGAAGCCTTTAGAGGAATGAAATGTAGAATATAAATATGCATAAATAGAATATGTTTTTAAAAAAAAACATATACAGAGCTGTAGTGTTCAAAAAAAAAAAAGTTTTCTCATAGTGCAGCTGCTTCTGTATAAAAATATATAGAGCTGTACAGTGTAAGTTTCCACACTATTCACGTTGCTATGGTCACAAACTTGCACATAACTAGCAATTTACTTAATGGGATATTTCTCTCTATATTAGAACAGATGGTCTTCCTCCTCATCTCCATCCACCCCAACATGCGATCTACCACTTCATGCAAGAGTAAATCTAGAAAGAAAAGGAAAGAGCCAGTGTTTATGTCAACACAATACAGTTTCAACTCCTTACTACTACATAAACCATCTGTTTATTGCTCCTGTAGACTATTAAAGACATTTTGTAAAGTAAAACTATTTCTTTGCTTGGTTTATCTCGTTTTGGTTTTAGAAACTAAAGGGAAAAATGTATCTTGGAATAAACAACAGCAATCACTGCATCAGTTCAGCTATCCAAGGCTAAATGGCATGCTGGCTAAGACAGAAACGACTTTATATTTATTTAGATACAGAGTGCAGAAACTAATGTTAAGCTAAAACTGATTCAAAGACACCAAATGCACAAAACACAAGTTATATTAAGCATTAATTCACCTCCAGGGCTGGATGAGCCTGAACAATCCCTCTCTCTGAGGTAAACTTCAGTTTGCTGCTCGTGTCCGTTAGTGCAGTAGCGCGCATGCGCGTGTGTGCGCGCGCTCATGGCGATAAACCGTTAAACCGCCATTTTAAAAATTTGTTTATTTATTTATTTATTTTTTTATTTATTTATTTTTTGTGGTAGGTGTGATGGCTATGAGTTTTCGAGTCCCTGGCTCGGAACTGAGATAAAACACTAGCTCAAACCTAGCTCTTTTTCGTGTTCCTGTTTTTTTTTTTTTTTTTTTTTTTTTTAAGTAAACTTTTTAATGAGTTTTAAAGCTAATCAGGCAAACGCCTTCGGCTACTAAACAAACTGACCAATCAGCTGTCTCTCTATTTTTTTTTCCCCCTCTTTGTCAGCGAATCACAATCAAGGCAGAAAACCCCGGATGTATACAGATGAGAGCTGTGTCACCATGGGGATATTCTTGATTGCTTGCATGCTTGGCCTGAGATGTCAAACATCCGCATCACCAAATGAGTTTATTCATGTTCTAAATTAAAATCGTCTTGTTGAAATTGAATTGAAATATTTGGGGGAATATTTAATGATGGGCAGAACAAAGCTTTTGAGATAGTAACACTTGACCCCTGGCTCTATACTGACATTTGCTGGACAGTAAAAATACTTACAGCACTCAAGTGTCATATGGCCCTGGTCTGATGTAAACCCAGGCTGGCCAGGTGATCTGAACCATCCCTCCATCCATCTTCTGTACCGTTTGTCCTACACAGGGTCACGGGGAGCCTGGAGCCTATCCCAGGGCTCTTGGGGCACAAGGTGGGGGACACCCAGGACGGGGTGCCAATCCATCACAGGGCACAATTGCACACACACTACAGACAATTTGGAAATGCCAATCAGTGCATGTCTTTGGATTGGGGGAGGAACCCGGGGGAGTATCTGGAGGAAATCCCCAAACCAAACATGCTAACTGCTAAGCCACCATGGCCCCCCTGTGATCTGACCCTTGAGGGACATTTATCAGTAATATGTTTCTCTGCCTCATTTGCATTCTGACTTGTCAAACCCAAGAAGATTAAACCTTGTGTCCAGTGTGGCAAGTGACAGCACACAAAAACAATCCACACTTTTACACCGTGTTCCAAGTTGTTTCTCAAATGTTCTGGCCAGGGTTGTCATCTGGGCTGCCTTCTCCACCACCCTGTGCTGTTCACAATCCTGGTCACCCTTCAGATGTCACTAGAAGAGCCAGCTGACCAAACCCAAGAGCCTCTCCTCTCTTGAGTAGATACCTGTTGCAGTAGCTTGCAGTCTTTCTGAAGGACTAGCTATTTTGTGGTTAATAATAACCAGTTGTATTGAAAAGTGCTATGGAACAGGTAGGAGAAGCAGGCCATTTATTTTGATTACTCATTTTCTCCTGTGGATAGGGAGATGGGGTAAAGTTTTGTGTTTTCTCTTTCTTTTAAGTTACTCAGCAAAAACCTTATTTTGTAATTTTTAAAATAAGTTATCCCAAAAAAATATTTTGGTGTATGCTCATCCCTGAAGTACCTCCCATCCCACAGTTGCAAAGACCTTTGTCAATAAAAATCTCATTGATAGTTGATATTGCGTGCTCAGTGTTTTGGTCTGGAGAGAGATCCAGTCTCTTATTCATGTTGCAGTCCAGCCTAGCTGTAACATCCTAAAAACAAACACAATCACATAGCCTCTGGGTTTGAGATGATTATTCTTCTTTCGGCTGCTCCCGGTAGGGGTCACCACAGTGGATCATTGGTCCATATATTTGATTTAGCACGGTTTCTATGCTAGCTGCCCTTCCTGACACAACCCTTCCCAATTTTATCGGGGCTTGGGACCAGCACTGAGAGTGTGCTGTTGCACTGGCCGGGAATTGAACTCAGGCCACAGTGGTGAGGGCGCTGTGGCCTCACCACTACTCCTCCAGGGACCCTGGGTTTGAGTTGAAGTAACATGAAATAATTATAAATCTATCCGAATTATTTAGAAGGAATGAAAAGTATATTTAAGATGAGATAAAAGAATCAAAAACTATAAATATGCCAGGTTAAAGGAGTACATTTTTAATCTGGATTTAAAAACATCTAGCATTCCTACTGCTACCATTTCTACTGTTCTCTCAAACACTATTTAAGGGATGACAAGAAAGACATCTTCCACTGAATAACCACATTCTGCATGCCTTGCTGGAGGTAAGTAAAATAAGTTAAAATAGTAAACTTTGTTGTTCCACAATGGTCAATACGGCCAGTGTTTTTTTTTTTTTTTTTAATTATATATACTACATTTGAGTACAATCATTTGTAAACATGGTCTTAACTTCCACTGCTATGCTGATGACACACAGCTGTATGTTTTGATTTAAACACATATCAGACCCCAGGTTATTTAGGTTGAGGAATGTACAAAGGACTAGCTAACAACTAATACCATGTTGTCTACAAAAAAAAAAAACCTCTCTTGCGTTTGTCCACCACATTCTGAGCAGTGATACAGTGTCTTCTCCTGTTTGATTGTGCTGGTGTTGTTGAAGAGCACGTGTCGTTAAAGCTCTTCCCACGCTGTATCCTGATACAATTTCTTCTTAGTGTGAATGCGCTGGTGTTGGTGGAGAGTACTCTGCTGACTAAAAGTCTTTCCACACTGTGAGCAGCCATAGGGCTTCTCTCCAGTGTGAATGCGCAGGTGTTGTTTGAGAGTACCATTCTGACTAAAACTCTTCCCGCATTGCGAGCACTGATACGGCTTCTCTCCCGTGTGAATGCGCTGGTGTATTTGGAGAGAACTCTGTCGGTTAAATGTCTTACCACACTGTGGACAGTGATGGAGCTTTTCTCCTGTGTGAATGCGTGTATGTGATTGTAGAGTACCATGTTGAGTAAAACGTTTCCCACAGTGTGAGCAGTGATACGGCTTCTCTCCTGTGTGAATGCGCTGGTGTCGTTTAAGAGTACTATGGTGACTAAAACTCTGCCCACACTGCGAGCAGTGATACGGCTTCTCTCCAGTGTGAATGCGCATATGTGATTGGAGATTTCTCTGCCTGTTAAACCTCTTCCGACATTGTGAGCACTGATATGGTTTCTCTTCTGTGTGAGTGTGCTGGTGCTGTTGGAGAGTACCGTGTTGACTAAAACTTTTCCCACACCTTGAGCAGTAATACGGCTTCTCTCCTGTGTGAACGCGCTGGTGCTGCTGGAGAGAACTTTGTCGAGTAAAAATCTTTCCGCACTCTGTGCAGCGATACGGTTTCTCTCCTGTGTGGATGTACTGGTGTGATCGGAAAGTCCCTCTGTCGCTAAACCTCTTCCCACACTGTGAGCACTGATATGGCTTTTCTCCTGTGTGAATGTGCAGGTGTTTCTTGAGAGTATCTTTATGACCAAAACTCTTCCCACAATGCGAGCACTGATACGGCTTTTCTCCTGTGTGAATGCGCTTATGTGCTCTCAGACTACTTTGGTGGACAAAACTCTTCCCACACTGTGAGCAGTGATACAGCTTCTCTCCTGTGTGAATGCGCTCATGGACCTTCACATCGCTCTGTGTAGAAAAACTCTTCCCACAGTGGGAGCAGTTATATGGCTTCTCTCCTGTATGGTGTGATTTGAGCTGATGACCATGAACTTCACACTTGTTAATACAGAAGGATTTGCAGACCTCACAGTCTAGAAAGAGAGGACACAAGCAATTTGATTAACTGTTATTACCTGGAATATTTTTATTCCTTCTTTTCTAATTCTAGGCATTGTCATTGAATTACAAAAAAAAACACTCATACTTTTCATGTTTTCCTTCAGGACATTTTAGAATCTTCATGTACGTCATCATGTAATATGTACAAATTTATTTTATTCATTGCCCTTTTAAAAAGAAAAAGAAAGGACAAGTTTGACAATAAAACGAACGATTGGGGAGCATTGGACTGGATCCCAGCCATGCCACAGTCCTTCCTCAATCATACTGGCATGCACCACAAACCCATGAGTGTTCAAGGCAGTACATATAAGATCTTGGTGAATTTCCAATCATAATCAGACATCAATCCTTTAAAGCCCGGTTTAATGCAGGAGATTTGAGAAAGCATTTATGTGCACAGGGAAATTCCTAAATATCCTCTGCTACCTGTCACTATAGAATATCAGAGACAAATGCATAGTGTTAGAGTGGAAACAGCACCTGCTAATCTTGGTCACCAATTGGCCAATTTACAGGAAATGTTTGCGGATAGGATCTGGGGGTGAGGTTTGCACATACTCTCTGTAGTCTCATTATTAACAGTGATAACTCTTAATCTACATAAAATGGGCATCCATCAGACATCTTGCAAAGATTCTGGAATGGTGTACAGTGGCAGGTACACCAACAGCGTGTCTCAACGTTTGACCTGTTAAATAAAACTGACTTTGCTAAAAGCACGCCAAACCTCAATCAAAAGGATGAAACGGCACTGATGAAAAATGACTTTATTCCAGTTTATAAAATACACTATATGGCCAAAAGTATGTGGACACCTGACCATCACAGTCATATGTCCTTGTTGAAAATCCCATTCCAGATTTATTCCCCCCTGTGTTTGCTGTTATAATGAGCTCCACTCTTCTGGGAAGGCTTTCCACTAGA
>CM075031.1:969844-982663 GCA_037576675.1 Pangasius sanitwongsei | reverse complement strand
TTGGGCCTCTTAGTTCCAGTGAAGGGAAACTGTAAAGCTACAGCACACAGAGACGTTCTATACAATTGTGTGCTTCAGACTTTATCTTTGTGGCAACAGTTTGGGGAAGAACCACATACGTGTGTGATGGTCAGTGGTGCACAAAATTTTGGCCATATAGTGTATGTGACTCTTTGTGTGATATTTGATAACTATGGTAGGGAAAAACTGTAAGGAAAAACAGTATGAAGACATGAATTCACATTGTGATGACTTTTGACCATTTAAATACAGCACATTCCAACCAAAAGGCACACCATACCAATTAACACCAAGTTAGATCAAATCTAAGATAAACTGGACACTAGTGTGCCCTGTAGTCTTACACAGATAATCATCATCAGGTTCTTCCTCTTTTATAAGCTTCTTCTGGAATTCTCCATTCTGCTGTTCCACAGGAGTGACATGAACCACAGAGACAGATGTTCCTCCACCTGGAGATCCATAATTTAAATGTGAGTACAGACAAGTAAGTCTCAAGTAAGTACGAAGAACACAATACAAAAATAACTGACTGCTTTGTGACTGAAATGCGTAGTCAGACTCAATATGTCAAATTATTACTGAAAGTGATATTTAGACCCATACTTGTATTACAGATGTATTCTTCATCTTCAGGTTCTTCCTCTTTTAGAGGCTTCTTCTGGAATCCTCCATTCATTTGGTCCACAGGGTTGATTTATTTTGCAAAGCTTGATATTCTATCACCTGTAGTTATACAAACCTTTGTTTGCGCACACTTGCAAAGCCATAAAACAAAGAACAATACATATTTAGCATAAAGGATATAGATGTTGCAGACATAATCATTTTCTTCAGAAATTGTTCATGATTTCAGCCTGACCTCTAACACAACCTTACAAAGACAGACTTCTTTTTTTTTTTGTCAAATTTCCTACTATAACCAAGATGTTGGGATTGGACTACTGATCGGAAGTCCCAACACCGCCAAGCTGCTGCCACTTCTGGACCCTTCAGCGAGGCTCTTATCCCTCTACTGCTCAAAAAAAAAAAGAGGACGGATAAGGATGTCTGCCAAATGCCATAAACGTAAATGTAAAGATGTGTCAGGAACCTTTACAACATCTGACAACCTGTGTTCAGGTCTTCACAAAGCAAATCACAACAATATTTTTATCTCTGAGATTTGTTCTGCTGATATTAACTGCCCAACTTTGCTCTACAGATCCCTCACAACCTTCAAGAATCAGCTGAAGACCCAACCGTTTTATTACTATCAGTTTAAATGAACTATATTACTGTTTCTACAGCGAGTCTGACTAGTAGTTTGTTGTCGTCGACACTAACCAGCCGAACCGAGACTGCTGTAAGTCAGTGTAAATGCTTCATGGTATTTTGGAACTTTGAGTCCAAACATCTCCATTACTTCTGGGATTTCCCACCTGGGATTAAAGAACGTGTCATCTTATCTCATCTTAATTCTACATTGGATTTTTTTTATTTAATTGAAAAGACATTGAACATTGATGGAAAATAGTGAGAAAAGAAGCTCTTGCTCCTTTTAATATTTACATTTAAGATTGTTTAATTTGTTTTTCCATCTATTACACTTAACTGTAACTAGTACTAGGAATAACGCTGTCCCTCCTGTGACGTCAGTGCGGGACACATCCGTTATCTCACGGAAGTAAACAAAATGTAGCATCAACTGTCAAATTAGCATATTATAAACATTTCAAAAACATATTTAATGTGTTTTAATATGGTGGAGTTTTCCTTTAAAGGGTAATAAAAAGGTTTGCGGTTCTTAAGCTGAGGTAAAATGAATTATTTTAATTTAGCATATTTTAGATGCTGTCCTGTTAGCCGAGTAGCTCAGCTAGCAAGCTTCACTTTACTCACCTTGGTCTTAAAAGCAGAACCGAGTTTAAACACCTTAAATGAAGACTTATATCTTTTTTTTTTTTTTTTAATTTTAAATGTAAATTCCTTCCATGTTGGGTTCCTGTAGAGGTGATTAGCATGAGAAGCTAGCTTTCTAACCAGAGAAACAGCAGCTCTTCTTCTTCTTCTATGGATTATACAGAGGACCTGCACAGCGCCCCCTGCTGGAGGAGTCTGTAACCATCACCCAGATAACGAGGAGAAACTGAAACTAAACTTTAGAAACAATATATATGATCAACCATAACATTAAAACCACCTGCATAATATTGTGTAGGCCAGATTCTTCCAGTTCTGATGCTCAGGTGTCCAATTAAGGTTCTTTCGGTGGTGGACAGGGGTCAGCATGGGCACTCGGACTGGTCTGTGGCTACGCAGCCCCATACTCAGCAAGCTGCGATGACCCAGTCATCACAGCAAACTGTGTGTTCTGATACCTTTCTATCTTTCTAACCTTGGGAACCCATGACCCTGTTGCTGGGTCACCGGTTGTTCTTCCTTGGACCTCTTTTGGTAGGTACTAACCACTGCACACCGGGAACACCCCACAAGACCTGCCGTTTTGGAGATGCTCCGACCCAGTCATATAGCCATCACAATTTGGCCCTCGTCAGAGTCGCTGAGATTCTTATGCTTGCCCATTTTTCCTGACACCAACACATCAACTTCTAGAACTTACTGTTCACGCTTCCTAACATATCCCACCCCTTGAAAGGAGCCATTGTAATGAGATAATCAATGTTACCTGTCAGTGGTTTTAATATTATGGCTGATTGGTGTATATTATATCCACCTTTTCCCTGTTATCTAGAGTTCCCTCAGTGATGGTGTTTATAAAGTGTATATAAAATAATCAGCACACCTATTTCTTACATGTTCTATAGACTTATAGTGTTAAGTGACCAAAGATTAAATGATAATATATTAGCACAGATACTACAGATAACACAACTATTTCTTTTTCCTATTTAGCTGCTATGTATGGCATATTTATTGTACTAAAGCATTCATCATCCAAAAACTCCTCACCTGCTCTACACTCTAATAGTTTTTTAGGCTACATCCAGATTAAAGCATTTTAAAGAGCTCTCCATCTACACTGGCATTTTCAAACATTTTGCAAAAATTGCTGGTCCACACTGAAACATCTGAAAATACTAACATCCCTGTACTGCACGTGCATAAAAACATAAGAAGCTTTGGTCTGTGTTATTTCCATCAGGCGTTTATTTACTTTCCGTCTCTTTGAATTGATGCGGCGATGTCTGAAGGTTGTACAAACTGACACTAGTCTTTAACAACGATATCAAACTGGATACCAGGAACAATAACTTCAGTACACCAAAGTCCACCATCTTGTTTGTTTTGAGTTGAATGGGTCACATGATTAAAAATATGCCATTGTTTTTGAATCCATTTTCTCAGTCCACGCTACAACATTAGTGAGAGCGTTTTCAAAAAGCTCCGTTTTCTCTGGACAACAACGCCGTCTCAGTGTGGACGGAAGGCCACAATGTAGAGAAAATGATGCGTTTTCAAATTTATCAGAATTAATGTGGATGTATCCATAATGTGGCATGAGGAGTGGTGAAATGTGTCAATACCAGAGGAATCATCAGGACTGCTACAGGGCTCTGCTCTCACTGTGAATGTCAGGAGACAGTAGGACATGTTCTACTACACTGTGAAGCATATAGCACACACTGGGAGGATTTAATAAACACACTGAAATCAAATGGATGAAGGGCTTTACCTGCATACAGTTCTGGGATCAGCACATATTGACATTATTTAAAATATTGTATTATTTATAAGAAATTCAGTATATGGAACAGTTCACTGGTACTAGTCTCCACTCCAATCCAGTAGGTGGCTCTATTGCACCTTAAGTTGGTCTGTCAAACACCAGTGGGAAAAACCACACTTAACTCCATAACTCCACCTCTCTCCTAAACATTATTCATATCTCTCCCTTTCATTCCCTAGTCTGAAATACATGTCTTAAAGGTCTTGCCTTCTTGGGGCCACATGTAAGGCTCTGGCCTAGCTGCTGAAATCTTGTACAGAGTGGAAAGTATCATATTTTCTGGAGGAAATGCATATAAAAACTGGATGAGGCCATTTAAGGGCCAAAACATCCTGACTGTCTTGCTCTGGAGTAAAGCAACCAGCAATGTCATGACACTGGTCGGCACCTGTAAGGGAGGCATTCAGGATGGCATTTGTGGGCCAGATGCAGAAGAACAAGCCTTTTTCTGTACATCCTCAACAGACGCAGATACCACACATAGCTGGGGTGAGTGGTTGGCTTGCATTCTTTATGAATCTAGCCTCATGCTGATGAATGGAGGGCCTCCTCCAGGAGAATAACCAACCAGGAGAATTGCCAGGGTGTGTTACAGCACCTGATTGACTTGAGCCTGCCTCAGGAAAATGTCCTTGGAGCAATTCCCTAGCTCAACTATATGTTGGTGTGGGTCTCTTAAGAACCCCTAGGGAAAATAAATTATAACACTCACATAATATTTTCTGATAGAAAACACTGGTAATTATACATAAGAAAAGAAATATATCCATTATGTGGCCGAACAGACTAACCTGGTACCTGGCATAAGGTTAAAGAAAACGTTTCCAAATCCATAATCTGCATAATCAGCATGTTATTATTATAAGGCCACTAAAATTAATAGCACCGAATTTGCCAGAATTATTATTGCTTTGAGTTTAGTATTTTATTATAGACTTTACTCTCTGGCCACGTTCACGCCACAGGCTCCAAGACTACACCAAAACTCAGCTTCCCCACAAATTTCATTAAAATGCAGCAATGAAATGTTTACCAAAGTGTCTATATTATTAATCACTTTTGGTATTTTTAGTAGCTCCAGTCAGTGAACAGCACACTTTCAGTGCTCAGAGATGCAGTAGCGGTCCACCACTAGGAAAGCTGTTTATCTTTGTAATTGGTCGAAATTGTACAAAAAAAAGGTAAATCTAATGTTTTTACAGAGCCTTGCACATGACATGCGGGTAAAAAAAAAAAAACAATATACCGTGGCCACGTTTTACTAATTTGTTCCATTTTAAGAGGACGATGAGTTTATGAAATTGCAGGTATGAATTGGTAAAACATGGCCCTGATTTACCTAAAATGAGGGAATGATTTAATAAAACGTGCTCATGTATTAATAAGTTGTGGGAACGAATTCTTAAATCATGGCCATGATATAATGTTTTTTCACCCACATGTCATGTGTGTGGCTCTGTATGTTTTGATTATTCATTCATTCATTCATTCCAGAAATTTTTAGCTTATTTATAGGTCTAGCTAACTGTCTCTACCTTCTTTAGTTTTTAGCATGATATGGCAGACATTACTAATGTAAATACTATTAAATACTAGTTTTTTAAATACTATTAAAAAAATCTGTGTGTTGTCTTTCTTACTTTATTACCTCCCCAACAGAGTTTTTAGACTGATGGTACTCTTAGTCCGTGACCCAGTATCAGGATTTATACTGATGTATTTATTGATAGAGACGTGAAAGCACTTCGGTAAGTCGCTCTGGATAAAAGCGTCCACCAAATGCAGTAAATGTAAAATGTAAATGTAAATGTAATGATGTCAACCTGATTTTGGAAAAGTATTTTGATGTTCTTACTTATGAGGCAGGACTGAAAATTAAAGACCAACAGATAAAACAGAACACACACAGATATACAGGATGTCCCAAAAGTCTCCATACACATGGAGCTCTGTACACCAGCACCACGTCGGCTGTGTCTTCGTCAGTAGATGTCCGTGGACGTCCATGTCTTGACGGTCCGCAACACTTCCAGTTTTTTTAATTTGAAGTTTGGCGACAGTGTGGTGTGTGATGTGCTCGCCATGTTTCCTGTTAAAGTCCATCGCAACCTTGCGACAGCTTCCCGATCCAGAAATGAAAATGATTTCAATACATTCTTCTTTTGTCAAAGGCGTTCTTAAAGGCTATGTGGGAAAAAAAATACAATATAAACTAAAATTTTGGAAGACATTTTGTAAAAAGTGTTAATTTCTCCTATGTATGGAGACTTTTGGGACTCCCTGTAGTATACTTCAATAACAGACTCCTGTGCTTTCCCTGGTACATTCATCAGTAATGCACTCACAAGTGGCCAGCATTGATGGATAAGTGTTTTATATCTGGCGCTGCCATGTGTCTTCATACGGCTTCACTGGTGTGTTTGCAAAGAAAAACACTTCCAGCCATCGTAAGGCTTCTCGTCTGTGTGAATGTACTGATGTGCCTTGAATTTAGCTCTGTCACTAAAACTCTTCCCACATTGAGAGCAGTGATAGGGCTTCTCTCTTGTGTGAATGCGGTGGTGTCGTTTATAAGCGCTGACTTGATTAAAACTCCTCCCACAGTCTGAGCAGTAATACGGTTTCTCTCCTGTGTGAATTCGCTGGTGTAGCTGCAGAGTATTGAGTAGACTAAAACTCTTCCCACACTCTGTGCAATGAAACGGCTTCTCTCCCGTATGAACGCGCTGGTGTGTTTGGAGATTACCCAGCTGACTAAAGTTCTTGCCACAGTGTGAGCACTGATAGGGCTTCTCTCCTGTGTGAGTGCGCTGGTGTCTTTTAAAAGCGCTCATTTGATTAAAACTCTTCCCACACTGTGAGCACTGATACGGCTTCTCTCCCGTGTGGATGCGCTCATGCAGTTGAAGATGACTCTCTCGGATAAAGCTCTTTCCACACTGTGAGCAGTAGAACACCTCTCCCGTGTGAACGCGCATATGCGTTTGGAGATTATCCTTTCGAGTAAAATTCTTTCCACAATGCGAGCAGTAAAACGGCTTCTCTCTCGCGGGAATGCGCCGCGGCAGTTCCAGGTGACTTTGCTGAGTGAAACTCTCCTCACAGTTTGAGGAGTGAGCAGCTCCTTTCTGCATTTGCACAGGAGTGGTGTCAGTCTGAAGAGTCTCAGGGAACTTTTGCTGACTACAGGAGCTTCTCGTAGGCATCACGTTTTCACGGTTAATATCGGGTTTCAGCAGTCTCTCATATTCATCATAATGTGATCGTCTCATGTGTTTGTAAAGGTAAATTTGAGATGTATAGGACAGGGGGCAGAAAGAGCAAGGGATAGCTTCCATCACTGGGTCTTTCATTTCTGGAGCAGAAAAAAAATCAGGATAAAATCAGAAAATGTTGTTATGGACTTGCAAACGGTTGACTGTCTGAAAATAAACAATTGTTAAGACAGAAACATAACATACTGAACACCTCACCATGCTGCTAATCCCCCATCCTCCAACCCCCAGACTGAACTCGGATCAACTTACACCACTGCACACACACACACACATCCCTACCTCTGCACATGGACTAACCATAACAGTTTGCACAGTACTACATCCATTCCCCTTTGCACCTTTGTTCACTGCACTGTACTGTCTTCATTACAGTAATCCAGGTCTCTGGACTCATTTACACACATCGTGCCACTTTTTTTTTTTCATGCCTTATACTTCATTTGCAGTGCTGAAAACATGCCTTTTGCACTTTACTACCATCCTACCTCATTATCTCTTTGCTTTGTACCTGTGCTCAATAACAATATGACAATGACAATGAATCTAATCTAATCGGACTTGTACTGAGTAGGGGTCACCATACTTGGCCACAAGTCACTTCACGAAGTATGTGCATTAAAATAAGAAAACATCTAAAGTAAAAAGACGTAATAAAATGTCAAAGTGTGGACGATACCATTAGTGGAGCACTTCTTGTTCCAGAGGTATTCAAAGGCGACGCTGAGATCTTTAGTGTACTTCTCTTCATACCATACCAAGAGCTCCTGTCCTGGTTTGATAGGTTGAGAGCAACGATAAAAAATCTCCCCTCGATACTGGAATCCCACAAGATTCTGCTCTTCATCATTACGAGCACAATTCACATATCTATATGTGAGGAGAGAAAGAAGGAGATGGGAAAAATATAAAAACCAACTGAGAAATCCAGGGTGAGAGGAAAAAAAAAAGGAAAATGATTTAATGGCAAGCGAAAGCCAAAATGTTTTTAAGTGAAATGTACCTCACCTCATCCAGTTTGCACATATCTCTCTCTTGGCATCGATGTATTCCTCACACTGCCCACGTCTGCAGATCTGCAAAACAAGTGATTCAATTATCCATTAATGCAAAGGATACAGATCTAAAACAAAACAGAGTCTGTTTTTCATCTGTAATAAAAAATATATTTGAAATAAGAATCAAAATCCCTTCATACATTAGAACATCTACAACCTTTTGGCAGAGGTGGCAACTGTAAAGGTTCTTATATTCTTATATTAGGTTAATATTATTAAACAATTAAAATATGTCTAATAAGACATTATTTATGTACGATAACACGAGGCGCAATAACAGTTATTATGTTTCAGCTAGAATGGGATCATTTTGGAAAAGGAAGCTAGTTAATCAAAGCAGCATCTTAGTTTTAGTTTTTAGGGTAATTTCTTTTAAAATAAAACATTCCTCATGATCTTTTTCAGAAACGAACTCACCACCCAAGAGTAGCCACTGTTCATGGCTTCCTCTCTCTCTACCAAGTCTCCTTGATAGGGACCAAAGTGGGAACCTACTGGAACAATCTCTCCCTTATTAAACACTCCCAGGCCTGCACCGGGAATCTCAGACTTCCGCACTTCCAGACCAGGGGGAAGAGTTTGTCTGGCTCGGTCTGGAACCCCCATGGGAACAGGGGTATCAGAGATGAAGACAGCCAGGCCATGAACCTCACACTTGTTGATGAAGAATGAGCTGCAATCCTCACAGTCTGGAAGTAAAGACATAAAAGTTAACTAAATAGAACTTTCAGGTGCAGTAAAAGTTTAGTTAACTTCTGTGACATAAGTTTTTTTTTAGGAAAATTTCTAGGGTTTCTATGAAAATTAATCGTGAATTCAGCAGAGTACAAGATTGACTGCCTCTACCAGGTGGTTAAACCTTGACCATTACCAACACAGAAATGGTTGTGGGGCAACATTTTTAAATCTCAGTCTCAGGATCTGAATCCTATTAAAAAACAATATGTGCTCTGAATTTCCAGGTGCATTACAAGTTTGATTAATTGCCACATTCCTAATTTCTAGGTTTTTTTTGTGGCTAATAATCCAGTCAGTTGTTAGCATCAGACATTCTACTAAGTACCAGGATATTTCATCCCAAGAACTGACTGCTTCTGCCTCAACCATAGACGGATCATTGAAACATACATCAACATCAACAGAGAAATGGTTGTGGGACAAAATCAATGTTTTATACACTCCTGGCCCCAAATGGAAAATATGAAGCTTTTAATGGTCTTAAGAACAAATCATTGGTGAGGAAATGAGCAGGAATGAAGCAGATGCACTCCTGAGAGCTCCTGTGCCTCCACTCGCTCGTTTCCTTTTGCTGTTTGAGGAAAAGCTAGAAACAGGGAAATTCACTTCTACAGTCTTCTTATATGCAAAGGTAAAATCACGATAATGATTAAAATGTTTGATGTAAAATTCAAACTAACACATGTCTGGGTGTACATGGGTGTAATTTTCCAAAAATATCTTCTGGGATGTTTTTCTTAAGAGATTAGTGATTATTTGGTTTTCTGCTGCACCTGATGCAGACCATCAAGAGCCACGTGGCTTAAACATTTAAAGAAATCAAGGGGAAAAGCTCTCGCATACTAACGTCCTTTATCTGTTTGTTTCATTCTTGCTCATTTCCTGACCAATGATTTGTTATTAAGACCATTAAAAACTTTTAGCCCATTTTTTATTTTTTTTTTGCCCAGGAGTGTAAATCTCAGTAACAGGATTTTAATCCTATTAGAAATATTGAACATGAACTTAACTGAACAACCATAAGGATATAAAAGTGCTTAAGATGTTGTGCATGGTGGAGGGTCTAATATTCTCTGGAAGGGCTAACCATGTTAGATGTTACAGGAAAAAAAAAAAAAAGCTCAACACTCTCTCCAGTGGTATACAAAGTATTACACTACTTAAGAAAACACAATACATTTTCATGAACATACATACAAAATAAACTAAAAAAAAACCCAAAAAACAATACTGCATCCCTGTATGCTTAAGTTTAAACTGCCACTCATTGGGAATGTTACAGGTGTTACAGTATTTTCATGAAGACCGACCATCATTCTTGAGGAAAAGAGAAGAAGACCAAGCACTCAGCCTTGTAGGATCCTCTCCATGTCATACTGAGCAATACGACTTGCTGGTATGTTTGTGTATGTGAGAATATTTCTATATATGGTCAGTGATGATTAAAGCTCTGTGAGTTCAAATCCTGGTATCACCAACCTGAGCAATGCTCTTAACCTTAAAGTAACATATTTAGGAAGCAAATTTCAGTGAAAATTCAGCACAGACTAACAAATAAGGTTGAATTATCAGTGATCATGTTAATTCACTCCAAACCAGACTGTCTTCTGTAGCCTTACAGAGGTAATCATCTTCTTCAGGTTCTTCCTCTTTTAGATGTTTCTCCTGAAATCCTTCATTCTGTCGGTCCACAGGGGTGAAGCTTGATGTCCCTCCATCTAAACTTCCAGCAATTAAATTGACTTGTAATATTTGTTATATTAAAAAAGATGTAAAGGACAAATCATAAAAGAATATATATATGATGAGACCTATCACAGATTAGACCTAATCAGAATAATAGTTTGATAGAATGATCAATGACAGTGTTATTTCGCTCCAGACTGATCTCTGTTGTCTTACAGAAATATTCTTCATCTTCAGGTTCTTCCTCTTTAATAGGTTTCTTCTGGAATTCTCCATGGTGCTGGTCCTCAGGACTGATGTGTCCTACAGAGTCCGATGTCCCTCCACCTGAAGCGTCCATCTGCATATCTTCACAAAGCTAGTGATAGAAAAAAAACAATACTATATCAGTTTTCTTCTTCATTTTCTGTGAAAGTTGATTAGTCAGTCTTTTTTTTTTTTTTTCGATCTTTGTGAAATGACCTTTAAAGCTCATGAGCTGGATGTGACTGGAAGCCAGCAGGGAAGGAAAGGTTAAGGTATAAATGCATCCAGGTGAACAGAACCAGTTTAATTTGTATTCATTAAACCATCAGCATTCATAAGCTTCATGACAAAAAAAAAGTCTGCTCTGGCTTTTTCTCAGCCGTTATTAAACGTCTATTTATTCAAATATTAAGCTGAATGCATTAAAAACAGACTCCTCTCATCCCTAACCTGTAAGCCTCTGGAGTTTTTCTCTGAGAGCACGGTCTGATCTCTTCTTATTTAAATCAGAAGAGGCTTAAATGGTTGTAAAACTGGAAAAGAGACTCAAATAACCAAAGTGTAAATGAAGAACCGTCCATAACACTTTCAGAAACGTAAATGAAGTTTCTACATGTGGTTCATTTCGTTGACTAAGCTGATTCCCGGCGCTCAATCCAGCTGTGGGAGAAACTGGAGCTTTATGGCTTTATGGAAACCACCAGGTGCTTGATGGGGGGAAAAAAAAGCTGATGCGTGTCTGTTTTTATTAAAATGCAGACGCTAATAAAGTTCACCTTCTCACTTACTTATTAATTACTGCACATAACATCTTTTTCCTAAATAAAAGGTTCGTTATTTATACGTTTGCATAGTGAAAACATTCAAATCTAATATGCAAATCAATGAACATCAGTTTCAGTTTTTAACCAGTGTATAAAATAAATGGTACACTCCTGCAAAGGACACTTTGCTTTACACTGGCAAAGGATCTCCAGAAGCATGTGCTGAATCTGAAGCCACGTCAGATGTTTGAAGGCATGCTTCAGAGAGGAACATCACTATGATATGATGGAGCTTTTTATGTTTCTGATGATATTTTCAGGCAAAAACTGATGAAGATGACCATAAATCAACATCTCATTGGATAACTGAGTCACACTAATGCTTATCAGATAAGCAGCATTGCAACAGATGCAAACTTCACTTTAACTCACCTTTAAACACCTTGAATCCATACACTGTAAGCAGTTGTTTAAACAAAAAAACTTGATCACATGAAAGATCAGAAAGATGTTCCTGTAGAGGTGATTAGCATGATAAGCTAGCTTTCTAACCAGGGAAACAGCAGCTCTTCTTCTTCTGCTTCTGCTTCTTCTTCTTCTATGGATTATACAGAAGACCTACACAGCGCCCCTGCTGGAGGAGTCTGTAAGCATCACTCAGAAACCAGTGACTGTGTACTGCTCTACACTGTCTACAAGGGGTTGTCTTCCTCAAGCTCTGGTCCTCTGGTTCTCTGTATCTTCGCTGTTCCTGGAACTGCACTCTTCTGGACAGACGCCTCAGATGTTGTACCTGGAATCCGCTGGAGCTGCTCTCCCAGTTTGGGAGTCACAGCCCCTAATGCTCCTGTTACCACTGGGACCACTTTGGACTTCAGCACCTTCCACATCTGTTCCAGTTGCTCTCTGGTACTCAGCCTCTGGTACTTCTCGATCTTCTCCTGCTCCTTCTTCCAGATGTTACTGTCACTGTTACTATATATACAGTACTGTGTAAAAGTCTTAGGCACATGCAAAGAAATGCTGTAGAGCAAAGATGCCTTCTAAAATAATGAAATTAAATGTTTCTACATTTAAAAAAAATACTACAAAAGAGCAGTAAACAGTAATAAATGAAACAAAGTCAATATTTGGTGTGATGATCCTTCGCTTAAAAAAGAAAAATAGTATCTCAGGTGCAGTGTGTGCAGTTTTATAAGGAAATGAGCTGTAAGTGTTACTGAACATCTTGCAGAAGCAGCCGCAGTTCTTCTGGAGACTTTGACTGTCGACTCGCTTCTTATTTCTGCAGCGAAACCCAG
>CM075031.1:937210-956723 GCA_037576675.1 Pangasius sanitwongsei | reverse complement strand
ACGCAAGAAACTCCCGGCAAAACAATTCGAAAACAGGAAGTGACGTGTACAGTACACACTGAAAACAGGGCCCATGTGTGTTTATTCTCTAGTAGAGAAGTTTATCTGCTCGTACAGAATCATATGCGATATTCTCTCTATCTCTGATTAAAGTTCATGGTCAGTCTGCTGTTCTCTGTTCAGCTGCTAATAGTTTAATATCACACACAGCAGATGAGAGAAACTAAATATAACACTCAGTAATTGCATTGTTTTAATTACTTTCTTAATTAGAATAAACATGTGATGTTAAATGCTTGTGTAATTCTTAAACAAGGGTGTCCAGTCTTATCCACAAAGGGCTGATGTGGGTGCAGGTTTTCATTCCAATCAAGCAGAAGCCACAAATCCAAGATCTACTGATTAAACAGGAGGGATCAGGTGTGGCTTCTGCTTGTTTGGAATGAAAACATGCACCCACATCAGCCCTTTGTGGATAAGACTGGACACCCCTGTTCTAAATAATAAAACCATTTTAAAGTTGATGAAGAGTGTGTCATTGTGTCTCTGCAGTTTGTGTGGTTGTGGTATCTCAGATGAAGGCTGTGCTGCTTTGACTTCAGCTCTGAGATCAAACCCCTCACACCTGAGAGACCTGAATCTGTCTAATAATAATAATCTAGGAGACTCAGGAGTGAAGTGTCTCTCTGCTGTTCTGGAGAATCCTCACTGCAAACTGGAGACACTGAGGTAAGATCATCTCTCTGACACATGTCACATGACCTGCTCCTCCGTTAGACATATTCTCTAATAGTGAGATTGAATCAGAGGTTTTCCACTTATTATCAATATTTTTACTGCTCACTCATGATTTGCCACAGATTTTTTGAGTCAGGTGTACATATGGGAGAAGCTGCAGCGCAAAACATGTCTTGATGCATGTATCACATATGTCTGAAATTACTGAGAGATTTATCAAAGCTGTAACTAATCACACACCCTACCCACAGGACTATGGCTGCCACCGTCAGTATTGCCATGGCAACACTACTTTTCATCCAAGTATTTTAGGAATTAATCATGAAGTAATTAAGAAATTATTTTTTTGTACAATCAGACTGCACAATACTGAAGTTTATAAAAGGTCAACAAAGCCATCAATCCTTAATTCACCACTGTGGTGGAAAATATTACCTCAATTTATTCTCATCATGGCCAGGGAGAAGAGCTCCACAGACCAAGCTGTTACATGCAATTAAATAGTTTACTGCACAGGGTTAGTGTTTCATGATTGGTTACATGTAGACAAAAGACTTCATGCTTACTGGTCAAGTAAAGATAAAATTAACATGAATTATCATAAACGATTAACAGAAAAGGAAATACATATATGGTGAAAGTCTGATGTAACACTAAGACAGCGAGAATTGGATTAACTAATAATAATAAAGAAATAACTAATAGAAAAACAATGAATATATTAATAATCCTTTAGCTACCACCACATCAAATAAACAGGTCACTTATTTTTTTTAATGACATTTGAATGAAAGCTGCTAGGCAGCTAGCTACAGACTGAGCACAGAGACAAATTTATCCAGGAGGAGAAAAAGAAGTTTAAATCTAGTTTTGTTCTTATTGTGAACATAATTAATAATTTTCTGTGTTATAAAGGTCTTTTATGCCTACACAATTATTCTATTCTAAAAGAGAAAATCAATGAAAATAATTTCTTTCAGGTTGTTTAATTGTGGTATCTCAGATGAAGGCTGTGCTGCTCTGGCTTCAGCTCTGAGATCAAACCCCTCACACCTGAGAGAACTGCATCTGTCTGAGAATAATCTAGGAGACTCAGGAGTGAAGCATCTCTCTGCTGTACTGAAGAATCCTCACTGCAAACTGGAGATACTGAGGTAAGATCATCTTTCTGAGAGTCACATGACCTGCTCCTCAGTAAGACACATTCTCTAATAGATGTTTTAGGTTCTTGATGAGTCTGCAGTGTGTCAGTATTAACCATGCAGTTTTCCTCAATAGTTCTTTCACTAAGGTCCTAAAATGGTCTTCTACATTTTGACATAAAGTCAAATGTAAACCCACTGACTCAAATCCATTCATATAGTAACACAGAGCTAAAGTAGAGAACAGGATCAATAGGTGTGTATGAGAGGAGATCACAGTGCATGCTCACTACTGCATGCTTTAATACACAGATATGATCCATCTAATGCACACACACACACTATTCTATTTCTCTTCTAGAATTGGTCTTTCACTGAACACAAAAGTTTTATAGAGACTTATAAAATGTAAATGTTCAATGTTCCGACCCAGTTAGTGCTGTATCTGTGTGTTTTCTATTCTTTTTCTCTTTTAAGGGTGGTTGATGTGATTGGGGCGTGGCTTGTGCGACCCTGAGCCTTGTTGTGGTGGCTGATTTATGTTACCTCTTGAGCTAGAACTAGAGCTCAGAGACTGAAGAGTGTGGCATTGTGTGTCTCTGCAGGTTGGGTGATTGTGGTGTCTCAGATGAAGGCTGTGCTGCTCTGGCTTCTGCTCTGAGATCAAACCCCTCACACCTGAGAGACCTGGAGCTGAAGGGGAATAAACTAGGAGACTCAGGAAGGAAGCTGCTCTCTGCTCTTCAGGATGATGAACATTACAAACTAGAGGAATTGGGGTGAGTATTGACTTTATTCTTTATTCTGTACATTTCTCTTTAGTTCCAGTAAACATCAGATTACCACAGTAAGAATTAAAACCAGTTTTAGAAGATTTTGCTACATTTTATTGAATCAGAATATTTCTGACAATTGGCTTTAACGCTGTTTCTCGTTCAGTAAAGTGAGTTGATTTGACATTTGTGTGAAAGCAGAAGACAGCGAGTCAGACAGAGTCTACAAAATGTCATGGTTTAGTGCATGAGAGTGATTGTAAATGAACATCTCGTCTTCTTGTGACACCCTGCTGTCTCTGACTTCCTGCTGCTGCTTTTGTCTGAACAAGATGATGCTTTTTACAAGATTAATTTTTTTTCTTTTATATTCAGTTGGTGATGAACATCTGTGTGGGCCTGATGAAGACTCTGGTGTGACTGGGTTTCCGTGTTGGAGAATAGAGAACATGTTTACAGACACATCAGTCATTTAATTCTAACACATTAAATAGACTCAGAGAAATGAGAAGTGTGTGTTCATCTTGCACGGTGAATCAGACTGCACACAATTCTACACTGAGACTGTACAGGATACAGACATTAGGACTGAACTCAGAACAGCTGGAATGGAGACTCTGTGTTGATCAGAACATCTCAGTGTGTGTGATCCTGAAGTTACTGAGTGTCACAATCAGCCCCTGGAGACACAGAGACCCTCCTGCACATTCAACACCTCGTTCACTCCGAATGTTTATCTGATACTCGTCTGTCTTTTAAAGAGACTGAGGCACAGAGAATACACAGTGTTTTCTGAATGTGAATGCTTTCTGAAATTTATTTATTCATAATTTTAAAAAGAATAAGCAAAAATAAGAGTAGTTTTTGCTTACATCATTTCAATTTTGAGTAAGGTAGAATCATACCTATCTCTTTATACCTACATTTAAGGGTTTTTTTTAAGGAACATTCACAAATCAAGTTTGTTCCTGGGATCGCTCTAAACAGCTATAATTACAGCAGCTATAAACAGTTTCTCACCAGCCTCTCCATTTTCTCTTTCTTGAAGCCCCTCAAGCCAGCCCTTCATGTCTTGAGTAAGTTACTCTGTTATTGTTTGTTGTCTCTGTAACCCTTTCATTATATTTTTTCCCTTTTTTTGTTTTTCTGCTGTTTTATCTTTTTCGAAGAGAACTTTTGCATGGTGGATTTAAATCATGGATTTTTGTATTAATTGACTGAACTTTGTTTCTTGTTTTTTTGCCTTTTTATATGTTTGCATTTTTTGTACTTTAAAAGTAAAAAAAATTATAATGTTGAGTTTGTCTCTGCACTTGGGTTCATCCCCTCTCCTGTGGCTCACTGAGAGCCTCTGACCTGAGTTCGAGGCTGTGCCCTGACAGTGTGAGTCGATAAAAACAGTGGACACTCTCGCAGCTCTTCTTGAAGTGGTCCGTTCTTCCTTAATCAATTCCCAAAGGAGTATAAAGCAGCAGGTAAAATGGTGGCTGCTGGTTTGGGATCCATCCTGACGTAAATCAGTGAGCGACATTAAAGAAACACTTGTCTGAAGCATGCCCTGCACATGATGCCTACTGAAGTTTCCTTTTCAGTTAAACTGCTCCTATTTTCTGATTCTGAGGAACAGAATATTTGAATAAATGTGTATATACACAATAAAGGTTTACAGCAAGCAGGAAAATCAGGCCAAAGTGCATTTTATGTGTCTTTGACATGAATCAGAACTGATCTGATCCGCAAGTTTCAGTTGAACCTTGGACTTTAAATGTGACTGTAAGAGACCCTCTTCGATTACAGATATAATAATGAACTTTTCACTTTTTAACTTGATCCAAATTCATGGTAAAATTCCATGAGGAATATCTTCGATTAGAGATTATTACCTCAGGGACACAAGGTCCTTGCTGAGAAATGTTACCCTATCAACCATAAGAACCGGAAGTAAATGCAAATGGCTGAATGTGGCGTCTAAATCATTTGGGTCGAAAATACAACAAAAAAAATACCACGATGACCTTTAAAATATCAAATCCACCGTAATGAACTACACAGTAAAACTGCTCACATTTAAGGGTAAATATTTAAATGAATGACTTAATGTGTTAGGAAGATTTCTTGTATCTTCTTTCACATTGTCACAGAACATTGTATTAAAATTGTATATTACCCAGTGAGTGCACCTACAGTCCCCTCCAAAAGTATTGGAAAAGCAAGGCTAATTCATTTTTTTTTATTTATTTATTTTTTGCTATACACTGAAGACATTTGGGTTTGCGATGAAAGGATGAACATGAGACAATGGATCAGAATTTCAGCATTCATTTCCTGATATTTGTATCTAGATGTGTTTAAGTTTAACTTAGAACATGGAACTTTTGTGAGCAGACCACCCAATTTTTAGCTGAGCAAGTCTTAAAGTCTGAGCTGAGTCTTAAAGTAACTAACACTTAATATTTGGTTGCATATCTCTTGCTTGCAATAACTGCATCAAGCTGGTGACCCACTGACATCACCAAACTGTTATATTCTTCTTTTGTGATGCTTTTCCAGGCTTGTACTGCAGCTTCTTTCAGTTGTTAGTTTTGGGGGGTTTCTCCCTTCAGTCTCCTCTTCAGGAGGTGAAATGCTGCTCAGTTGGGTTAAGCTCTGGTGATGGACTTGTCCAGTCTAAAATCTTCCACTTTTTCCCCTGATGAAATCCTTTGTTGTGATGGCAGTGTGTTTTGGATCATTGTTTTGCTGCATGATGAAGTTCCTCCCAATTAGATTGGATGCATTTCTCTGTGTCAATGCCAACACCACACACTCAACTAGACCCTGGTTTGGAGTCAGAGATGATCCAAGCACCACAGCCCAGGGAGACCATGTTAGCCATAAACAGGTATGAAGATTAAAGGATGAAGTCCCGTGTAAAAGGTCAGAAAAGTCATATGCAAATGCAGGCTTTATATATTTAAACTAAACAAACTAACAAAACAAACACAGTCAAGACAAGAACCAAAAACTTGCAAAACAATAACTAAAGTCAAGACAAGGCTACAACAGGAAGACCATCAAAGCAATACAAAAAAAAAACAAATGCCAAGCAACTAAGGAGAGAACAGACAGAACTTAAGCGGTGAAACTAATCGGGAGGAATACTATTCATGTGTGCACAGCAAATCAGAGGAAAAAACAAAGATGACATTCTAAATATGAGTAAGGTTGCCCTCTGTCAGTGTGGCAGGGAATTATTCAAGGTGGATGAATGGCCTAGTGCCAGATGTGGTTCAGCTGAAAGAGTGGCTCAGCTCAAATTAATGATTTTAGAGATGAAGTTTTGCGCCCGTTGCAGGAGCTCTGAATGTAACAGGAACAGGTCAAAACTCTTTCTTTCATTCTGATGAGTAGGCTGCAGGGGAATAAATATCAATTCTCAAAAGGCTCTTGACCCAGACTTTGAGGCTTAGGGCCTGACAAAATTCCAACCCCACTGAGAAACTGGTGTCCCAAGAAAGTCCTCTTGACAAAAGCAGAAAGCGGAAAGATGGTCAGAGCAATGGACTCTACTCCACATGCTTTCAGCAGAAGGACAGTGGTCCTCGTCTGAGTCTTTAAAGCCTGTCTGTAAGACTGGTACACATCAGTAGGTCTGTGTGATGCACCTTTTCCCCTCATCATTCCCTAAACATTATCAACAATGAAAGAAACCTTTACTAAACATTTACTTAGGTTAAAATGACGCTCGCTGCAAACTGGGCATATCTGTCTATAAAACCAGTAGCCAGGAACATGGTGAGGTAGAAGGAAATACACTTTTTGTTAAATAAAAGGAGGAGAAATATTACTTAAGGGTTTTGTTCACAGCATGCCAGTGTTCCAAGACGGGCTCTGGATCCACTGTGACCCTGTCAAGGATAAAAGTGCATATACTGAACATAAATTAATAAATGACTGTTTGCAGCACCACTGACATACATGTGTGCCCTCCAAGTAAGCTTCTATGTCTTTAAACAACCTGAATTTCTGTTTACTGCAATGGTGCTGATTACAAACTTGTCCGTTTGCCAAAAAAGACTGATCCTGCAGGTCTGACAAGATTCTGAGGAGTGGCTAGAACAATATACAACTTCTCGGAAAGTGTGAGACTAATGCCTCATAAGGACTGCTGAGAAAAAAGGTGAGAGATTTCTCTAAAAACTTTTTATATAAGAATGTGTGTATGTATATATGTGTGTGTGTGTATGTGTGTGTGTGTATATATATATATATATGAGTAGACTTCCACAGTAAAGCTGGTTTTATATTGGACATTTGTTAGATATTCACAGCATGGTTTGGTTAGTTGTGAAAGGATGTGTAAAACATTTTATAAACAATAAAACTTAAATAAATAAAATATATACCCATAAAATAAAACCCATACTCAGGAACTCTATAAGTTCATGCTGAGGTATACTTGGTAGAAAACAGAGACACACCATACAAACAACCAAACTGCGGTTTTCTTTTTTTCAAAAAATAGTTTTAAATTAGTTATTGCATTATTCACTGCATATCAGCATACCAGTAACTGAAAAATACATATTTATCAATTCCCACTTTATTTATTGAAAGAGGAAACTGTTGTAATACAGGTGTTACTGTCAGATAATATCATGGAGCAAAACTCAAAGCAAAATTTTAAGAAGGCTCTCTATTTATCTAAAGCCCTCTTAAGAACATGTTGCATATTAAAACAATAATCGTTGTTAGTCATTTGTATAAATCTACTGAAGGCCATATGGACTCTGAGCTTCATGCATATTTACTGCCAGAGGGAAAAGGAAACAGTCCATGGGGTCATAATAAAATTTAGTGGAATTGCTTGCTTTAATCATGAACTGAAGAAGAGTAAAGTTCATGAAAGTTTGAAATACAGTACAAACAAGTGGGTAGAGCTGTATCAGGCATGTCTCACAGGACAGAGACCCCAGAGATCTGCGGAATAAAGACCCATAGAATTTTTGATCCAGTGTCTTTTACTTTCTCTTTCTAACTAAGTGCACTTGTTTTTCAAGTGCACCTTGTTTGCTTGCCTCAGCAAAAATAAATAAATAAATAAAAATTGGCTCATTGATTGCAAGTGCATCGCAGCTTGCTGAGTATGGGGCTGCGTAGCTGCAGACTGGTCAGAGTGGCCATGCTGACCCTGTCCACCACCGAATGTGCCTACAATGGCAACGTGAGCATCAGAACTGGACCATGAAGCAGAAGAAGAAAGTGGCCTGGTCTGATCTTGGTTTCTTTTACATCATATGGGTGGCTGGGTGCATCGCTTACCTGGGGAAGAGCAATGATGCACATTTGTCCTAAAACATGAAAACTTGGAACCAAGTTTAAATGCACATTTGTGTAATCCATTTCAGCAGAAGAAATCAGACTCTTCAGGACTCTGCGCATGCTTTACTAATATTCAAGATGGAAACCTCTGATCTGGACGCAGACAATATGGCCCCATCTTCAGAAAAGAGGTAAAGTACCATGTCATTTTTTTTGGTCTTATTATTTAGTGAGTGTATGGAAAGAATAAGTTACCATAATAGAATTGATGACAATACATTTAAGCTAGTTATCATTTATCAATAAAATAATGCTTAAAAACAATTTCTTTTTAAATTAACAGTTCAGTAAAATTGTAGAGATGATATAAATTACTAATGGAATATTTATAATATTGTGCAGTAAAATCCTGGAAAAGAGGTCAGACTCACCAGAACCCAGCTGTGTCTCCATGAAAAGTGATGCATCTATGGATTCTCCGCTGGTTCTCAGAGGTGGAGCCCCCTTATCTGTACACAGGTAATGCCTCCTCACTTAACCCACTGCACAAGCCTGTGCTACCTCTTGGTTTATCCAAAATCAACAACAACAATAATAATAATAAATATAAATAAAATAGAATGATTACATCATCAAATTACAGTAAATACAGTATATATACAGTAAATAGTATATTTTTGTGTTATTTAGATTCCCTTAGCATCCTGGGCAACAGCTAGGATCAGGGAGGTTAAAATACAAAGCATGCACCATGGAAAAATAACTGCATTAGGTCCCTTAAACAGGTACCCATAAAAGTAAAAAGGTTGGAGATGTTCAAGATTGGAAGGAAGGCCTGGGTAGCTATAAGGAAACACTTACCCTTGCAAGTTTTTTTTTATTTTTCCACTCTTAGAAAAAAATAACAAACACAATTCACAAAACACAGGTTCTGAATCGCTACTCTACGCTATATAGCCAAAAGTATGTGACCAACGCATCCATATGCATTTGTTGAAAATCTCAAAGCCCTGGGCAGTAATATGGAGTTGGTTCCACCTTTGCTACTGTAACAGCCTCCACTCTTCTGGGAAGGCTTTCCACTAGATGTTGGCCCATTCAGCCACAAGAACATTAGTCAGGTCAGACACTGATGTTGAGTGAGAAGGCCTGGTGTGAGACTCCATTCCATTTATTCCCAAAAGTGTTCAGAGGGGTTGAGTTCAGGGGTCTGTGCAGGCCAAATGAATTCTTCTAGACTAACCTTGTCTTTATGGACCTTACTTTGTGCAGAGGGGCATTGTCATACTGGAACAGGTTTGGGTTAGCCCCTTAGTTCCAGTGAAGGGGATTCTTAATGCTACAGCATACAAAGACATTGTAGACAATTTTGTGCTTCTAACTTTGTTGCAACAGTTTGAGGTAGACCACATAATTCTAGCCACGTGGTGTATAAAATTGGTTTGAAATATGAAGAGAATCTGCTGATCACCTAGCAAGCGTGTGGAGAACTACAATGTCTTAAAACACTGATGGTAGATTACACTTTCTACTCAAGAATGGCTGGAGAGAGCAGATAATAAAAAGATGTTGTGGTTCCTGATCTGCATGTTGAGATGTACAATGCTCTCCATAATGTTTGGGACAAACGAATATTTCTTTAATTATGTGCTTCTGTACTCCACAGTTTTAAATTTGTACTCAAACAATTCACATGTGGTTAAAGTGGACATTCTCTGATTTTAATAAAGGGAATTTTTTATACATTTTAGTTTTACCATGTAGGAATTACAGCATTTTTATACATAACCTCCATTTCAAGGCTCTGTAATGTTTGGGGACATATAAGTGGTATGAACAGTAAATTAGTCACGTTTAGTACTTTGTTGCATATGCTTTGCATGCAATGACTGCTTGAAGTCTGCGACTCATGACATCACTGGATGTTGAGTATCTTCTCTGTTGATGCTCTGCCAGGCTTGACTTCTAATTCTAAATTTTAAATTGGCTACTAAGAAAATGGAAATCCCACAGATTATAAATTTAAAAAAAATAATAATTGCATGTTGCAAGTCATGTCAATGCCACAAACGGTGTCTCACTACAATTCCCAGAAGCTATCTCCACATACAAACATGGCCAACCAGGACTACACTTCCCAACATGCACACACTCACACGCAAGATTTCTGAATGCACACACCTGCACACACCTGGACACAGTTACATCCACACCTAAATAACACACAAACACACACGTTGTGAAGTATTGCTCAGAGTACTCACTTGATGTTAGAGTGTTTGTATTTTGTGAATGTTGTTTGTCTTGTTTGTGATCTTGTTTCTGGTTTTTGATTGTTTGTTCATCACTTGACCTTTTGCATACTTTCTTTCATTTTGCTTTTGCCTCATGATTTTGGATTTATCTGTCTTCTTTTAAATAAAGACCGTCATCTGCACATGCAATTGTCTCTTCCATCTGACAAAAAGTTTTAGTAATTAGTAGTAATAGAAAGTTTTGTTAAAGCCAGTAGTTAAGGTAATTTGTGTTGTTGTTGTTGTTCAGTAATATGCTGGCAAAGGCAAAAGTACTCAGCAGTGTATCTCTGAAGAGTGATGCATCTATGGCTTCTTCTCCAGTCTTCGATGATGGAAACTTCTCATCTGTACAGAGGTAACATCTCCTCTTTGTTACACTATTGTAGAGAGATTAATCAAGTTTTTTTCAATATTTATAGGCTACTCAAATTAGACATTAATAATGCATTATATCTGGATTGGTGTGGAACTTAATACTGTAATACATTTTGACATTACAGTTACTGAGGTCAAAAAATACAGTTAAGGTCCTAAGTTTACATACGCCTTGCACAATCTGCAAAATGTTAATAATTAATAAAAATAAGAGAGATCATTAAAATTGCATTTTGCTCATTTAGTTCTGCCCTGAATAAGCTATAGCAGAGGTTTATGTATAGTCCACAAGACACAATATTAACTGAATTTACACAAATGAACCAGAACAGAAGTTTACATATGCTTGATTCCTTGATTGAAAAGAGAGACTCTACTAATTGCCTGATCAAAATTAATGTTGCATATGTAATATGAGTCTTAGGACAATATTACTTGTTTGTGTAATATATTTGATTATAAAACTGATATTAATATATACACATCCAAAATTCCTGTTATTTAAATATTCCTATACATTTTGATCAGGCACTATGTAGGCGCTACAACTGCATTAAAACATACCCTATGTAATGAGAGCTGCATAGAGGAAGTTATTTGAGATTCTGCATAAAAAAACATATTGGAGATCATAGGGCTTTACATAGATATAAGTTGGTTAAAAACTTGTAACTGGGAGAAAACTTTACTGTAGGTACAGTATATACAGAGAAATGAATATTGCCTTCTTATTTTCTTTGTTTTAAAAAAAAGACGATGTTTTATGTAATATGAGCAAATGGAGTGCTAATTCCTGTTCAGTTTATTATTATTATTTTATTTAACTGGCTTAAGTAATTAGAATGTAATTTTAAATTAATTTGTCACCTCAAACAGCTCTAAGTTGTATAAATCACTTGGGAATTTTGTTTGCATGTTAACTATATGTATGAGTTTATACAATAAAGTGAGACATAAATAACTCATAAATATTTACATTTTAGATACTGAGGTATTGGAATAGGTTGATGTATATTAGGTAGTAGATCTCCAGGAGGAAGCAAAGGCTTAGCTATTGAGAATTAATGCTTGTGTGATCAGTAATTAATCAGTAGTTATTATAAAAGAACCATAGTTAACTAGTAGTTAAACAGGATAAATTATAAGACTCAGTTAATTACTGCAGTTAATTAGTTAATAATGAACTCCTACTAACATACTGAATAGTTAACTAGTAATTTTTAGTATTTTATAGGAAGAAGATGGATGTTAATGAAGAACTACTCATTTGTTCCTGCTTAGTTCCTCGGCACACACTTTGGAGAGCTTTATTTTGAAGTGGATAAACAAATTTGTCAGGTTTACTCGATCTGCCAATCTTGCTGTTGCATATTTTGCAAAAAACTTTTCTTTGTGTCAATTGTGTAAAATCCAGCAGTTCCATAAAACTGCTATTGAAATGTTTTAGATACCAACTCCTCCCGCTTTGTCAGCCATGTTGTCAAGCAAAACAAGGAAGAAAAGTCAATTAAGCGACTGCCTACTCACGACTATTATTGGTTTGTTCGTGTGTCTGTCAGGGAGTGAGCTAGACTAGCGAACAGAGTAAAGTCTGGCTCATAAAACTACTTGGGATGCCATGTCTGAGCATTTTCAGCACAACTGACAAATGTGTTCTATCACGGTACTTGCAATTTCTCATAATTTTAATCATTCATGATTTGAAATCATAATATTGCCCACTCCTATCCTAAGTGTTCTGCAGAGGGTGGGAGATGGAATAGAAAAACATCAACAGAAGAAATACAGGGTAATCAAAACCAGCAACAAGACAGTCACATGCTGGTATAAAAAAGGTCTCTTTTTGTAATTATCCATTGAGTGATTAGATCAGAGAAAACTCATAGGAAAATAAAGCAATTTCATAGCAAGAAATAATGATTGACCTGGTATTTATGGAGTCAGAAGAAATATGATCTTTACACTGTTACATCATAGAAAGTCCATTAAAATGATATACATTGTACTAAGAGTCTTCCTACATTATCATATGACAGGCAAGACACTGCATCTGCTAGAAGTGAGGTCCAGAAAACCTTCAAGTTAAATCTGTTGAAGATGTTTGAGTGTTTGAATGGAGTGATAAACCAGGGAAACCCAATACTCCTGAATGAGATCTACACAGAGCTCTACATCACAGAGGGAGACAGTGGAGACATCAATAATGAACATGAGGTGAGACAGATGGAGGCAGCATCCAGGAGAAAAACAAAAGAGGAAACACCAATCAAATGCAATGACATCTTTAAGCCCTTACCTGAAGAAGACAACCCCATCAGGACCGTTCTGACAAAGGGAGTCGCTGGCATCGGAAAAACAGTCTCTGTGCAGAAGTTCATTCTGGATTGGGCTGAAGGGAAAGCAAATCAGGACATCCACCTCATATTTCCACTCCCTTTCAGAGAGCTGAATTTGATGAAGGACCAAAAACTGAGTCTGATGGAGCTCATTCATATCTGTTTTAAGGAGACAAAAGAAATGGACATTTCCAGTTTAGAAAAGGTTCTGTTTATTTTTGATGGAATGGATGAGTGTCGTTTCCCTCTAGATTTCCAGAACACAGTGAGAGTGTGTGATGTGACAGAATCAGCATCAGTCCATGTGCTGCTGATAAACCTGATCAAAGGGAATCTGCTTCCCTCTGCTCTCATCTGGATCACCTCCCGACCAGCAGCAGCTGATCAAATCCCCTCTGAGTGTGTCGATCGAGTCACAGAGGTACGAGGGTTCAATGACCCACAGAAGGAGGAATATTTCAGCAAGAGGATCAGTGATCAGAACCTGGCCAATAACATCATCACACACCTGAAGTCATTAAGAAGCCTCTACATCATGTGCCACATCCCAGTCTTCTGCTGGATTTCAGCCACTGTTCTAGAGAGAGTGTTGGGTGAAGCAGAGAGTGGAGACATCCCCATGACCCTGACTCAAATGTACACACACTTCCTCATAATTCAGACAAACATCATAAGAGAAAAGTACTCACAGAAGCAGGGGAGTTATGAAGAAATGGTTCTGAAACTGGGACAACTGGCTTTTCAGCAGCTGATGAAAGGAAACCTGATCTTCTATGAGGAAGATCTCAGAGAGTGTGGCATTGATGTGACAGAAGCAGCAGTGTACTCTGGTCTGTGTACACAGATCTTCAGAGAGGAGTCTGGGCTTCACCAGAGTAAAGTGTACTGCTTTGTTCATCTGAGCGTTCAGGAGCATCTTGCAGCTCTGTATGTGCACCTGACATTCATGATGGAAAAGAGAAATGTTCTAGATCAGAGTCAGCCTTCAAAACTGGAAATGAAAGAAATTACACTCTCAGATGTCCACAAGAGTGCTGTAGATCAGGCCTTAAAAAGTCAGAGTGGACATCTGGATCTTTTCCTTCGCTTTCTTCTGGGTCTCTCGCTGGAGTCCAATCAGAGTCTCTTACATGCCTTTCTAACACAGACAGGAAGTAGCTCTCAGAGCAAAGAGGAAACAGTTCAGTACATTAAGAATGAGATCAGTAGAGACCTTCCTACAGAGAAGTCCATCAATCTGTTCCACTGTCTGAATGAACTGGGTGACAATTCTCTAGTGGAGGAAATCCAGCACTACCTGAAGTCTGGAAAACAAAGTGAACTCTCTCGTTCACAGTGGTCTGCTCTGGTGTTTGTGTTACTGACCTCAGCGCAGGAGCTGGAAGAATTTGATCTGAGTAAATATACCAGTACAGACAACGTATCAGACTGGGTTCTTGTGAAGGTGATGCCTGTGGTTACAGAATCCAGAAAAGCAATGTAAGTAGAGATGAATATCACTGTTATACTGTTGCACTTTTAGAGGAACAAGAGAAAAAACTTTGACAAACATGCAATTTGTGATGTTTTGACCCTTCAGGTCATACAGGGTTGGTGTTAACGAGAACAGATAAACGTAATCGGATGCTCACATTCAGAGCAGATATCAAAGCCAGGTCTCCAGATTCTAAGTCCAATGCTCTACTGATTGAGCTACACACAGGATGAAGAGCCAAAAGCAGAGGCTGACACAGGAGTATGGTTAAATAGTTTTATCGAAGGAGTTCACAAAAAGTTACAAAGTTTCTCAGTAAGACTCTTCGTTTGATCAATGGCAGCGAATCAAAGCAATAAGAACCAAAACAATCCAAGGCTAAAGTTCTTAGTCACAATCCTCCAAAAATACAAATCTCTAAAGATACCAAAACTCACAAAAACTTCAATAATCCACAAAGGGTACAGTAATCCAAGAAAGCAAGGCAGAGACTTGCATACAGCAAGGACCAAGGCAAAGACTAACACAAGAAGGGTGACTTAAATACACAGGCTAAACAAGAAATGGGTGAGACTCATTAACTAGGTGACAGACCAACAGACCAAGTCAGCAAATGATTTGGGGAATAATGATTGCATGAGAAAATGAATAGGACTAAAGGACTGGTATAAAATATGTGGAAGCCAACTGCTGTCATTTGAGGAGAAAACATTTATATCTCAAACTTATGACTCAGTATATTTACTGAAGAAGTAATCATATACAATTCTTTATTTTCCCTTTGTATTTTGAACAGTTTTTGGACAGTGTTTGGACAGTGACACAATGTTTGTAATTTTGTCTCTGTACACCACCACAATGGATTTGAAATGAAGCAATCAAGATGTGATTGATGTGTAAACTTTCAGCTTTAATTAAAGGGGTCTAACAAAAGTATTGTTTAGGAAATACAGCCATTTTTACAGAGTCCCTCCATTTTCACAGGCTCAAAAATAATTGGAGAGTTGACTGATAAGCAGTTTCATGGCCTGTTTCCTCCTTATTTCATGACAAATTAAGGAGATAAAAGGTCTGGAGTTGATTCAAAGTGTTGACTTGCATTTGGTAGCTGAAGTTGCCATCATTGGGCTAAAAAAACAAAACAGACCTATCATAGATGGCAGAAACTTTAGGATTGAAGAAGCTTTAAGAGTGGCCAAATCAACAATTTGGCACATTCTTAAAAAGAAGGAATGCATTGGCGAGCTCAGCAACACCAAAAGGCCTGGAAGACCACAGAAGACAACTATAGTGGATGATCGCAGAATTATTTTCTTGGTGAATAAAAACCCCTTCACAACATCTAGCCAAGTCAAGAACACTCTGGAGGAGGTAGGCGTGTTATTGTCAAGGTCTACATTCAAGAGACGCCTTCATGAATGTAAATACAGATGGTTTACCTCAAGATGCAAACTACTGGTAACACTCAAGAACAGAAAGGCCAGATTAGACTTTGCTAAAAAAAAAAAAACCCTGACCACTTCTGATGCAAGATTAACTTGTACCAGAATGATGGAAGGAGAAGAGTATGAAGAAAGAAAGGAAGGGCTTGTGATCCAAAGTATACCACATCATCTGTCAAACATGGTGGAAGAAGTGTTATGGCATGGGCATGTACGGCTGCCAATGGAACTGGGTCACTGGTGTTTATTGATGATGTGACTATAATATTTTTGTTAAACCCCTTAAATTAAAGCTGAAAGTCTACTCTTCAATTACATCTTGACTGCTTCATTTCAAATCCATTGTGACGGTGTACAGAGGCAAAATTACAAAAATTGTGTAACTATCCAAATACTTATGAACCTTACTGTAATTTTTTTTTAATACTTAAATTGCAGTTAAGCAGACATGTGGCGTATAAAAAATACAAAATACTTTCTTGTTATTATGATTTGGTAAAGGTTTTATTCAAGTGGTGGCATCAATTCTTGATATAATTTTTTATAATATTAGAATTTCATTATATGCTAACTATAAATTGTAACTTTTTAGTTTTGTTGACCTTTTCACAAATTGTAGCCTGTGTTATTTCCTTTTTTTTTTGATATTTATAAAATGTACAGTGAGTGAAAGCTTGGAGGAGCTTTTTGATAATCTATATTAGTGTTAGTTCATTATGTATTATTTCCTTCAGTATCAGATGTGGTACAATTAAAGAGAAAAGTTGGATGGCTCTGGACTCAGTGCTCAGATCAGAAACCTCCAAACTGAGAGAACTGCATCTGACTGTGAATACAATGCACCTGTCCCAGAATAATCTAGGAGTCACAGGAGTGAATCGTCTCTGTGCTGTACTGGAGAATCCCCTCTGTAAAGTGGAGACACTGAGGTAAGATCATCTCTCCATGAGTCACAACTTGATAATTATTTCTCCTCAGATTCACTTATGCATTAGAGGAATAACTGAATGTACTTATTAGATACATGTGCATTAAAAATACAGTTAAACAGAGATCAGAGAAGTTCTACAAAACTTGACTGATTATTATTAAATTAAACCAACTGTACTTTTGCACCTATGGTACTCTTAATGTCAATAACTCTCAATAACAGTGCTAATGTTTTGGTCAGTGCTAATTAGGGGGCCAAGCACCGAAGTTATGAGAACACCCTATTGTTATTCTATGTCTTCTTCTTCTTCTTCTTCTTGTTCTTCTTCTTCTTCTTCTTCTGTTCCATGACCTGAGTCTATGCAACAAATTTTGTTTCCATGCTATCTACTGGTCAAAGAATGCTTCCATCTAACTGCCATTTTTACTACTCCCACACCAAACCTTCACCAAATTTGGCTCACATCATCTTGAGACCTGTCTAAACAAAATTTCTCAAAGGAATTCTGATATTCAGAATTGTTCCCCCATAACGGACTGGCAAATGAGTGAAACTACGAATCATTCTTGTAATGTTTCCCTTGAATCCCTTTGCCTAAAGTTATGGCTCTGCTTTCTGTGATTGTTTATGCAACAATTGTAGCACGTCTGTGATTGTGCGGCTCACCGATCCTGGGTGCTTGGCCCCCAAAAATGCTGCTTTACTTATACCTTGTAATTGTTCAAGAGAAGGGAGACAGTACAATGTGAGAATCACTGCAGTGTGTAAGAGGCAGTCAGTCATGCTGTTTGGTGATGATATTGTCAGTGTGTTTCTTCTGTATTCACAGGTTCATGGTCAGTCTGCTGTTCTCTGTTCAGCTTCAGCTGCTGACAGTTTAATATCATTCACAACAGATGAGAAAAAATAAATATATCACCCAGTACTATCATTTTTAAATAAATTGTTAATTAGAATAAAAAGTAGATATTAAATGCTCACGTCATTCTGAATACTTAAAATCATTTTGCACACACACATCATCTTTAAAGTAAGTATTAAACTGAGATCTGTTGATGAATAGTGTGTCATTGTGTCTCTGCAGGTTGCAGTGTTGTGATGTCTCAGATGAAGGCTGTGCTGCTCTGACTTCAGCTCTGAGATCAAATCCCTCACACATGAGAGACCTGGAACTGTCTAATAATAATCTAGGAGACTCAGGAGTGAAGTGTCTCTCTGCTGGACTGGAGAATCCTCAATGCAAACTGGAGATACTGAGGTAAGATCAGATTATTATGTAGATTATTCTACATTTGTCATAAAGAGTGTCTGAGTAAACCCACTGACTCAAATCCATTCATATAGTAACACAGATCTAAAGTAGAGAACAGGATCAATAGGTGTGTATGAGAAGAGATCACAGTGCATGCTCACTACTGTATGCCTTAATACACAGATATGATTCATCTAGCGTATACACACACACACACACACACACACACACACAATTTTGTAATAAATTCTTCTTCTAGAACCACTATTTCACTGACGAACCAAAAGTTTTGAGACTCACAAACTGTTAATGTTCATAAACTGAGAGAGTGAAGTGTGTGTCATTGTGTCTCTGCAGTTTGTTTAATTGTGGTATCTCAGATGAAGGCTGTGCTGCTCTGGCTTCAGCTCTGATATCAAACCCCTCACACCTGAAAAACCTGAATATGTCTAGGAATAATCTAGGAGACTCAGGAGTGAAGCATCTCTCTGCTGTTCTGAAGAATCCTCACTGTAAACTGGAGACACTGAGGTAAGATCATCAGACTGAAGCAGCAGTGAAATGGTGGAAATAATAAAAAGGAATAGAAAATAAAATTTGGAAACTAAAAAGTTAATGCCATAGGAGTGAAAAGGTAAAAAATTATAAAAAGTGCAGAAAAAGCACTTACAGTAATTGTTGCACGTCACAGCAATAATTCTTTTGTTTATTTTTTTCTTTTTAAAGCTGAAATAGTTTTTATTCTGTTACTGAATATTATTTCAGTCAATTCCTTCAATATTCATCTCCCTCTAGCCGCTTTGATCTGTGTTACAGAAGCAGCCCAATGGAGAAGCATTATTAAAACCTCAGTAGTCCTTTCACTAAGGTCCTAAAATGATCTTGTATTATTCCACATTTTGTCATAAAGAGTGTCTGAGTAAACTCACTGACTCAAATCCATTCATATAGTAACACAGAGCTAAAGTAGAGAACAGGATCAATAAGTGTGTGTATGAGAGGAGATCACAGTGCATGCTCACCACTGCATGATTCATACACCACTCAGCCATAATATTATGACCACTGACAGGTGAAGTGAATAATATTGATTATCTCTTTACAATAGCGCCTGTCAAGGGTTGAGATATATTAGGCAGCAAGTGACCAGTCGGTTCTCAAAGTTGATGTGTTGGAAACAGGAAAATTGGGCAAGCATAAGGATTAAAGACACTTTGACAATGGCCAAATTATGATGGCTAGATGACTGGGTCAGAGCATCTTTAAAACGGCAGGCCTTGTGGGGTGTTCCTGGTACGCAGTGGTTAGTACCTACCAAAAGTGGTCCATGGAAGGACAACCAGTGAACTAGCGACAGGTTCATGGACACCCAAGACTCACTGATGCGCATGGGGAGTGAAGGCTAGTCCGTCTGGTCTGATCCCACAGAAGAGCTACTGTAGCACAAATTGC
>CM075031.1:883099-899008 GCA_037576675.1 Pangasius sanitwongsei | reverse complement strand
CTTCCTACAGAGAAGTCCATCAATCTGTTCCACTGTCTGAATGAACTGGGTGACAATTCTCTAGTGGAGGAAATCCAACAGTACCTGAAGTCTGGAAAACAAAGTGAACTCTCTCCTTCACAGTGGTCTGCTCTGGTGTTTGTGTTACTGACATCAGCACAGGATCTGGAAGAATTTGACCTGAGTAAATATACAAATACAGACAAAATATCAGACTGGGTTCTTGTGAAGGTGATGCCTGTGGTTGCAGAATCCAGAAAAGCAATGTAAGTAAAGCTGAATATAACTGTTATACTGTTACAGTGTTAGAAAGAGAGAAACTCAACGCAGTTTGACAAACATGCAGCTTGGGATGTTTTGGACCTTAATGCAATACTGGGTGTTGTTAATGCAAATAAATAAATGTAGCACTGACTGTAATTTACCAAGTCTGAAAATGATTTGGGGAATACCAATTGCACGAGCAAATGAATATGAAGAAAGGGCAGGTTTTAAATGTGTTGAAGCAGTTGCTGTCATTTTAGGAGAAAATCATTTAAATCTAAAAGTTATGACATAGTATCTTGACATAATGGGGAAGTTTCTTATAATTATGATTTATTATTATTACCACCACGGTAAAGCTGGTTTTATATTCGGCCCATGTTTACATACCTGATGCCACCAGAATTCTGATGAGAGCCTGTGAAAGTGTTTCAATTTACATAAATCAAATCAAACACATTTTTTATTTTATCTTTGTATTCCCTTTATGTCTCTCATTAAATCTGTTACATTTTGAAGTCCAATTATGCAGACATGTGGCATATAAAACCACTTTTATTGTGGCACTAATTCATAATACCAATAGCTAACAATAGCTAGCTGTGTAAAAGATTAATCTAACACTGTATGTCTCTTGAAACTCTGTTGCTTTATCCTCTCATAATCATTTAACATTGTCTTATTTAATTCAGTATCAAGTGTGATAAAATTCAAGGGAAATGTTGGGCAGCTTTGGCCTCAGTGCTCAGATCAGAAACCTCCAGTCTGAGAGAACTGCATCTGACTGTGAATACACTGGATCTTACGTGGTATAATCTAGGAGTCTCAGGAGTGGAGCGTCTCTCTGCTGTACTGGAGAATCCTCACTGTAAACTGAAAACACTGAAGTAAGATCATCTCCCTGAATCACTATAACTCACCAAAAGCAGCAGTTAATAGTTATATACAGTGTTGTTTGGCAACAGATTTTTTCTGTAACAGGGCAGTATACAGAACAAATAAAGCTGTCATTAAGCAATAATGATTTCTCCTCAGAATCACTTATGCATTATACAATTAATTAAATGTACCTACAGTTAGATACAGAGATAGTGCAGAGATAAGTTCTACCAATCCTGACTCATTACTTTTAAATTAAACTAATATTACTTTTGAACCACTTGTACAGTTAATGTCAATAATTCTGAATAACAGCATTAAAGTTCTGGCTAGTGTCCTCTTTGGAAGTTCCTGCATATGAGTTTGGAGGTAATGATTACAATGTGGTCTGTGGTAATGTGGTTTTGGTTGGAAAAATTGGATGGCGTGAGAAAATGTCTGTCATTTTTTTTGTCATTTTTTTTTGTCTTTTGTCATTTTTTTGTATCATTAACAACAAGTTTCCTTTGCCTTACTGAAACAAAATGAAAACCTGAACAGTTAACAAAATTACCACTTAAATGTTACAGTGTGCAGTAGGCATCACATTCATATTTGTGACCACCATGACTTTTTGTTATTGACAGGCCTCTAACTAGGAAAGTCGAGCTCATAGAAAAATATTTTTGAGTTCCTGAGTTGTAATTATGACAGTGTTGGGCATTCAACTGTGCTTCCCTTGTAATTACAAAATTTCCAGTATTTTATAATTATACATTGTGATTGGTCAAGAGAGCGAAATTAGTCCACCGTGAGAATTACTAAAGTGTGTAAGAAGCAGTCAGTCATGCTCTTTGGTAATGATATTGTCAGATTGGTTCTTCTGTCTTTAAAGGATAAAAAGAAATCTCTGCACACAGGGCATTTTCTTTCTGACATTTATCATAGTATAAGAGGTTCAATTTGACTGAAATCACACACACACACACAGAATAATTGATAGTAATATAGTATATTGATTTTGGACTGTCGTGGCTCTTGATGATGTTCCTGCTGTACTGAGAGTATGAAGTGTGTCGTGTCTCTGCAGGTTGTGGTATTGTGACGTGTCAGATGAAGGCTGCACTGCTTTGGCTTCAGCTTTGAAATCAAACCATTTACAGCTCAGAGAACTGGACCTGACTAAGAATAATCTAGGAGACTCAGGAGTGAAGTGTCTCTCTGCTGGACTGGAGGATCCTCACTGCCAACTGGAGACACTGAGGTAAGATCATCTCTCTGAGAGTCACATGATCTGCTCCTCAGTAAGACACATTCTCTAATAGTGAGACTGAAGCAGACGTTTTAGGTTCATCATCAATGTCCTGAGGAGGAAGATTGATTCTTTTCACTGCACACTGATGATTCATCACAGAGTCTTTGGGTCAGATGTACATGAGAAGCTACAGCGTGAAACATGACTTGATGCAATTTGTCTGATATTACTGTGAAATTTAGTAAAACTGAGTGCAAACGAAATGCACTGTGTGTGAGCTGCAGGGCTTACAGGCAAAACTGAAATTGAAATTATTTAAAAAATAAAATAGACCATTGATCTTTAAATTAATCTGATTTAGAAAAGACATGATAGTGCATGATAGTGTCCATTTTTATCATGATTCAGACTATTACTTCCTTAATTCTGCAATAATATAAATATACTGCATATTTTTATATAAATGCACTACATAGGTTGTGGAGAAACAAGTTTATTCATCTTGTGTAGTGCACTGTATGTCTAGCAGAGAACCCTCTGAGATTCTCTCTCTCTCTCTCTCTCTCTCTCTCTGATTAAAGCTCATGGTCAGTCCACTGTTCTCTGTTCACCTTTAGCTGATGATAATTTAATATCAGACTAAATGAGAGAAACTAAATATAACACTCAGTATTATTAGTTTTTTAATTACATTAATTAGAATAAACAGGTGATGTTAAATCCTCATGTCATTATGAACAGTAATGATTTTATAGCACATATTAAACCAATATGAAAATCTGTTGATGAAGTGTGTGTCATTGTGTCTCTGCAGGTTGTTTAATTGTGGTGTCTCAGATGAAGGCTGTGCTGCTCTGACTTCAGCTCTGAAATCAAACCCCTCACACCTGAGAGAGCTGGACCTGTCTTATAATAATCTAGGAGACTCAGGAGTGAAGTGTCTCTCTGCTGTACTGGAGAATCCTCACTGCAAACTGGAGACACTGAGGTAAGATCATCTCTCTGAGAGTCACATGACCTGCTCCTCTCTAATAGTGAGACTGAAGCAGAGGTTTTAAGTTCATTATGATGTGCAGCAATTAAATATGAACACATTCATTGTCATTGTATAAGTACAGTGAGATTCAGTGTGCAGTTTCCCATCTGTTAACTATGTTACATGCATATAATATAAAAAGAGAAAAAATATAAATATGAACACGTTACATATAAAAAAGGGTTGTCAAACTCAAATTCTGCCCAGTTCACATCAGCGTTTCTGTAATTCAAGACAATACTTTAGAATACTACACTACACTATAATCATAGAGATATCAAGGAGAGAAGCCTACTAGAGGTTTATTGTGGTGGGAGGAAGAGAAAATTTGATCAGGGTTTATGAGATAAGGTGTTACCTTCCCCTTATTACTAACATGTTATTTTAATCATATTCAGTGGAACTATGGTAATATATGAAGGTATTTTATAGCAACATTATTAATATGGCAGGACATAGAATGTGCTTTAAATGATTAAAAATCATTTCTGTTGCTGTCTGGCGTCCTCCCTAAAGTGAATGAGCATGTCACACTTACCAATTTAACCGTACAGATCATTAAAACAATCATGATTTTATTTCATATATTTTATTTCATTGAAGTGTACCTATTCTGAAGTCAGGAATGAGCTCCTTTCTCTTTTTGAGAGCCAGGCTGTTCTCAGAGCTCTCTGTAAGTTGGTTTGTTGTTGTCGGACGGGGTTTGGCACATCAGCAGATTCCAGACCTTCATCTCGGCCTTCTGATTGGGGAAAACCTGTCACATGGCCAATGCAGAAGTTGATGTGCACGTGTACAGAGGATAGTCTACACACTCCTGTTAAAATTGCAGGGTTTTGTGATGTAAAAAATGAAAGCAATATAAGTCATGTTAAATCAGTGTCATTAATGGAAGGACACCACTGCTCTACATAAATCACTGCTGCATGTCTGAAATTTATACAAGAGAGCATCAGTGAAAACCATCTTACACTAATCATATATTCTTCTACAGCCTAAAAGATCATCTATTCCCAATTACCTATTCCCACACACACACACACACACACACACACACACGCACACACCACTATAACCATTTCTTTTCTAGATTTCTTTTCTAAAATCACACTTTCACTGGCAACCAAAACTTGTAACACAAAAGCGTGTGTCATTGTGTGTCTCTGCAGGTTGTGTGGTTGTGGTGTCACAGATGAAGGCTGTGCTGCTCTGGCTTCAGCTCTGAGATCAAACCCCTCACACCTGAGAAAACTGAAGCTGTCTGAGAATCAGCTAGGAGACTCAGGAAGGAAGCTGCTCTCTGCTCTTAAGGATGATGAACGTTACAAACTACAGGAACTGACGTGAGTAATAAACTTTTTAGATAAATGTTGAAAGCAAAAAAAAAAATACTTTTTTTATTTACCTCATTAGCATTAGTTTGTATGTTTCTGTTTTGAGGTTTTAATCATTTTGACATTATAAAAGGAATATTTTATAAGACTGGTTACTGATTTTTTTTGTTTTTCACACCATTCTGTGTAAACTCTAGAGACAGTTGTGTGTGAAAAGCCCAACAAACATTCCATGAGTTCCATTAAAGTCACAGAGATCACACTTTTTCTTCATTCTGATGTGTGACATGAACATGAACTGAAGCTCTTGAGCTTTATCTGCATTTTTTTTTTTTGCATTATGCTGCTGCTACATGATTGGCTGATTAGATAACTGCATGAATGTTAAGGTCTAAAGGTGTTCATATGTCCGCACCGTGCCTTTTCTCATTCCTGTAAAACGCATCTCAGCTTATTCTTAAAGTCTGCAATTAAATATAAATGTAGAACAAGAGCTAAACTACATAGCAGTATTATTTATCTACTTATTTATTTAAAAAAAAAAAGAAGCTCCAAAGCCTATGATTGGATCACAGCAGTGAGGTAACTGGTAAATATCTGCTCATTTTCCTGTTAGAACTTGTGCACAGAAGTTAGTAAGAATGAAGAAATGTTGAATTATATTTATAAACAGGAGATAATAATGTTCCCCCTGGAGCAGAGACAATTACATACTGTTGATCATGAAGTACCACAGTCTACAGTTTGTGGTTATTAATTCAGATGTTTTTCATTTATATATATTTAGGATGAAGTGAACGTCTCTATATATCTGCTGAAGACTGTGTGGTCCTGCATTTCCATGTTGGGGAACAGAGAACACGTTAATAGACACCTAAGCTAGATTCTCTCCAGGAATGGTCTACGTCACTGTCTTCTGACTATGAATACAACTAAAGCTGTACGTCACCTGCTTCAGATGTGCAGGTTGGTTTGACTGCAGCTTTCAGAACAAAGAGACATGTTAAAAAAGGACTTGATGGGACAAAGGCGATGAGAGGAGGTCATTCCTCCTGCAGTTATCATAATGAATCCTGTGCGGGGTCGGCATGGCCACTCTGACCGGTCTGCAGCTACGTAGCCCCATACACAGCAAGCTGTGGTGCACTGTGTGTTCTGACACCTTTCTATCAGAGCCAGCATTAGTGCTACAGTAGCTCTTCTGTGGGATCTGTTCCAGATGGACTAGCCTTTGCTCCCCACGTGCATCAGTGAGTCTTGGGTGCCCATGACCCTGTCACTGGTTCACCGGTTGTCCTTTCTTGGACCACTTTTGGTAGGTACTAACCACTGCATCCCGGGAACACCCCACAAGACCTGCTGTTTTGGAGATGCGCTGACCCAGTCATCTAGCCATCACAATTTGGCCCTTATCAAAGTTGTTCAGATCCTTACACTTGCCCATTTTTCCTGATTCCAACACATCAGCTTCGAGAACTGACTATTCACTTGCTGCTTATCCCATCCACCATTGTAAAGAGATAATCAGTGATGTTCACTTCACCTGTCAGTGGTTTTATTGTTATTGTTGTTGTTCAGTGTATTTCATTAAATTATATTGCTCTATTATGCTATTACTAGATTCCAGATGGCAGAAATGTATTAATGGGAGAAATGAGAAATCTGTTAAATGAAACTTCACTACTTTTGTTGACTATTTTAATAAACCATATTGTCTTTATAGTAACCTGATGTCTAGTTTACTGCGCATAAGTACATCTGATTATGGCAATGATGTTAGATTTTACTTTAAGGTCTTTAGCATTTCTGAAGTTATATCCTAAGCTCATTGCATATTATATTCTTTAGATATCATTTGTTTGGTAATGGGGTAAATCAAGCTCAAATTCCCACATATATAAAAATGTTTCTGACTGACCATCACAGATTTGCTTCAAACTTTTCAATTCAATTCACTTTTATTTGTATAGCGCTTTAACAATGGACATTGTTACGTGACATTGTTACGTGACATTGGACACGTGCCAAAATAAATTGTAAATATGTGAATTTATCCCTATTGATGGCAAGGAAAAACTCCCTGAGACGACATGAGGAAGAAACCTTGAGAGGAACCAGACTCAAAAGGGAACTCATCCAGGGAACTTTCTCACTCAAATAATATCACTATTCCCAATAAATAGTTTTCTGCAAATTTTCTGACTTATATCTGCATTAGTTTCTGAGATATAGAGGTTTTAAAAAGTTCCATATGTCATTTTCAGGTATTGTTGTCTAGTGTAAGATGTCTTTCACTTCTAAAATAGAAGGTCTAAATACTAAATATTAAAATTTAATTACCATTTAATAAATACATTTCTGTTGTGCTTTGGAGTAAATTTGGCTCTCTATATCTACATTATAGCACATCAGATCATTCAAATTTTCATATTTATTACTTATTTTATAGTTCTTCTTTAGCAACTAGGTGTATGTTCGAGAGAACTCGAACTTTCTGATTTATGTAAAAAAATCTTTTTGCACTTTTATTTCATATACCTATAGCCCTTGTATGACAAAGTCTACCATTAAAAAAATTAAGACTCTTGAAAGAGCATGTTTTAATTAGCAAATGCACAAAATATAACAAAAGGGGAAGGTTTTAGACTGGCCGAGTCAATTACCAGACCTTTCATCACCAACTGAACAGCATTTCACCTCCTGAAGAGGAGACTGAAGGGAGAAACCCCCCAAAACAAACAACAACTGAAAGAAGCTGCGCTACAAGCCTGGAAAAGCAACACAAAAGAAGAATGGATGGATCCACTGAAGAACATTAAAAAAAATTCCTTTATGACATGTAATCCACAAATACTGCACATATCCATATTCGCACAGGACTAAATAGGATTTAGTATTTATTGGGCTGTGACTGGGGCTCAGGTGGGCATTAAATGGGCTGATATATAGGTTGTACCTGGGCCCCAGGTGAGCTAATATAAATTTTTGTTATTTTATATATTTCACTAGAACTGACTTCAAACTAATACCTCAAGAAATAACTTAAATCATTTTTTTAAAACGTTGAAACCAGTGTCAGATCTAACCATAAAGGGGAAGGGTGTGAGCCCCCTGCTGGCCAAACAATTCACACTTTTCCACAATAACGCTGCTCCAGAGATAAAATGGACGGCACAACTCTGCTTTTTGGATAGTAAAACACTGTATGCAACTGCCACAATAAAATTCTTACAATTAACCCTAGTAGACTAGGTAAAAAAAAATATATATATAAAAAAACCTGCAAATTCATGATGCATGAGCCATTAACCGCTACTGTGGAGTGTGACATCATACATAAAACCTCTGTGTTGGAACATTGCTAGCCCTAGAATGCAAAAGGTGAGTCAAATTGTATTATATTCATCTTCATCTTCAAAAAATCTGCCCAAAAGCCACATGGAAAAAAAGGTGCAAACTCCTTATGTAAGATGTGCTGGCTCTGTCTGCAATCATCACAGCTACAAAATCTCCAAAAGTTGCAAGCCACTTGAAATTTCTCTCACAAGCATGTTGCTTATTGTTATAGCTACCAATGGAAACAGGAGTGACTAGCTTGCTAGCATGAGCAAAGGCTACTACTGATTCCACATAAGCTTACTGGCTCAGGCTGATTGCCATCCTCCTCACTGGGCTCTCCATGAGAATCATCTCACTGTCTGGTTGAAGACATGCAATGGAGCAGACCAAGCTCATTTTTAAGAGAGGGAGTTGGGGGAGTTGGGGGTGGAGGGGTGGTGGTGGCTGGGGGCAATAGATTAGAAGCATTTTGAGGGAGACAAACAAAACTTGCCCCCTTCCCCTTTGGGCTGTGGCGAAGGAAAGGAGACACAATGTTATTGTTACTGTCAATATATATATATATATATATATATATATATATATATATATATATATATATATATATACATATATAAATACTTTGCCCACCTGGAAAACTCCTGGTGCTCCAGATGGCCAGTTTTGAGCACTTTTTTTATTTGGAGCAATGAATAAATGCAGATACAGAAAGTGTCATTGCGTTACAGCCCTAATACACGAGTTAATCCATGAGCAGTGGCTGTGTACTGAGCTATATTGCGATTACCTGTTAGACTTCCACCTATGAGGGAATAAGTGATCCTGTATTAATAGCGTCTTTCCCCTTTAATTTACTGAAGCTCCGCCCCTTCATCTCCTCTCAGCAGCCCCGCCCCTCGCTCCGCCCCTCGCCCCGCCCCTTCACTGCATGCGCTGCTCAGCTTTCTGCACCGCTTTACACTGAAAATACTGTCGATTTTATTTTCTTTCCGAGTTTTACAATTCAGTCACATTTAACTAAAATCAAAAGCTTGTTTTTTTTTCATTTTGTTGGTTTGGTTTTTTTTTATGTGCTTCCCTGTCATTAATTTTAAATCAAAGGTAAGTTCAACTAAACTGAATTCCACGTGGATCTCTGCTCCTTGTGCAGTTTACAGACTTTACAGTGCATTGTGTATCAGCATTGTGTATCAGCATTGTGTATCAGCACTGTGTATCAGATGTGAAGTCTTTTGGGATTCACTTTCAGTGAAATGTTGCAGTATCTGGTGCAGTTACAGTCTGTAACTCGTACATACAGCGTCTGTCTGTTGCTTCATGTTTTGTAGCTACAGTTGTTGCTGAAAAAAATGTGTATAAATTGATTTTTGTGTCTTTCTAAACTGAATCTTGGCTTTCATTTTTAATTTGTTTAGGCTTCTTGAACAATGGCTTTGAACATTTTGTAGTAATTTGTTTACAGAGTGTTGTTATAGGTCTTAGTGATTTGCCTGGTGAGTGTTAATTTCCTGAGGATTTTCATGAATCATTGTTTCTGTCAGTGTTGAACAGTTTACGTCTCTCATCATGAAATCAGAAGCCAGACAAGACTGTTTCAGACAATCTTCCCAGACTCCTGCAGGTGACTGCTCACAGGTAAAAGCTGGTGAAAAGAAAAGCCAAGACATTTCTTTCATAATGTTTCGAAAGGGTATGTACACCACCAATCTTTTAGCAGACTGCAAAAAAGGGTCCATTTTTATATTCCCAAGACCTTAACCACAACAAAACTAGCTTGCTAATCCCTCATAGCAACTACTGAGGAGCAGAAAAGTAACTTAGAACTGCTTTCAGACTGACACACTAAACTTAAAAGTAGATTTAAACATTGTTTTTTCCCTTTCTAAATGTGTATCAATGCTTTTCACCCTGGTTATTAGCTCTGGGAAAATGTGCAGGCAAGTACATCCAGCTCGGAGGATCAACAAAATGGAGGAATGCAGGAGCTACTTGTAAAAGAAGAAGAAGAAGAAGAACCTAAACACTCCCTGTGTAAGACAATATCGGTTTGGAGGTTTTGATTTGCAATACATATGTTTTATGGCTAATAGGAAAGATATCACACCAGCCAAAGACCAGCATCAGTCCATACTGTAATGTCTTTCATCATCTTATAGTCCAGATTCCTCACACTGAATCCTGACCCCTGTAATTTAACATCAAATCATTATTAACATAATTCTGCATTTACGTCTTACTGGGAACATTTTTCAGCTTTTGAAGCCATAAAATCTGTGTCAGTTTGTATATTTCATACCTTAAAGGTATGGAGTAGGAATAATAGACTCTACATAGTGCATTGTATCTATACGGGAGTCTATTAAGACCAGCCTCTGTGTCTAGTTGCTTTGTCTCAGGCTTCTTTTTTGTAAAGAGAGCCGTCAGTGTAGCTGTTTTTTTCCACTTTGAATTCATTTCAAATATGATACAGTTAATACTAAACCAGTCATTCTGAATGATAAAATTATTTTAAAAATTTATCATATTGGTTGTGAGCAAAAAGTATAAGACAAACCTGGTTAGCCGTTAAATAACCGCTGCAGTCGGTACAAAACAGGAAAAACAAGACAAATACAGAATTTTCATTTTAACATATTTTCATTTCATTCTTTTAGATTAAACAAACGATGTACCTGAGAAACCTAGAAAGTCCTGTCAAATAAGTAACATACAACATGTAATTATATTCTTGTAATTATGATATTTAAAAGCATATAATTAAAGGAAGTGGAAAAATATTCAAAAATAGGCTAGAGCTCTCTTAATTTTCACATTAGCCCCTCTCATGGCTGTAAACGATTTTTACTTGATATTAAGTTAATTTTCTATATGTCATGTCCTCTCATTTCAGACAGACTTGCAGACTATTGCAGATCCTTCTTCATCAAAAAGCACAAGACGGTGTCATCTCCAGGCGTCATCATCCCTGATACCTCTGTTGCAACAGGAGTCAGCAACCAAGCCGGACAATCCTGTCCACCAGAGCTAGAAGATCAGCATCCTGATATTCCTGACGCAGGTCTGGGATGGTCTGGGAAAGCTGAGGCAAACTTCGGGCCTTACCAGGGAGACTCGACAGACAAAGAGGAAGCTATGACGAATCCCTTCTCTTGGGTGGTCGGTTTGTTTTTAAATTTTTAATAATTGTGTCTTTATCAATATAACCATAAAAGGTGATCATTAGAGTCCAGGTAGTATTATTTTTAAAATAGTAAATTATTTAAAATTGTGAATGATGAGTAATTTTAAAAAGTAATTTATGATGATCAGTCATTTACAGTGAGAATTATTGCGTATTGATTTTGCCTGTTGTCTGCCATGTTTCTGGCATATTCAGCTATTATTTGAGAAAATGTTGGGCTTAAATAGACCATGGTGAAATATCAACTTATTAAATGAGACATAGATGAGACATAAATGGATGAGGTGCAGGAGATACATGATATGGTGTATCCTATGAAAATACTTTCATTAATTTTCAGTCTACAGGAATATCCAGCTATTTGCCAAATGCCATGAGCTTTAGATGAACCACCTAAAAAAAAAAGCTGCAAAAATGTAAGAAAATTCAAAATGGCTGACAAGGAAATATAGCAATATTGAAACCAATGGATACCTTGAATGTGAAATATTACATTTCTGGATAGTTTTATTTCTGTCTTTAATTCTGTGGGAAGAGATCAGTTTCACCTTCATATTTTAAGGTGTAATTAAGGTATAACTGTCACACATTAAGGTATAATGTTCTCTTTTATCCAACAGAGTAAAATCCAAGTATGCCAGCGGCTTAAAAAATCATATCACTGCTCACACTGTGGGAAGTGTTTTCCTAATCTGTCTCAATTTAAAATCCACGAACGCGTTCACACGGGAGAGAAACCATATCACTGCTTGCTGTGTGGGATGAGTTTTGCTCAAAAGAGGACTCTCAGACTACACCATCGCATTCACACAGGAGAGAAGCCATATCACTGCTCATACTGTGGGAAGAGTTTTTCTAGCAGGACTAATCTTAAAAAACATGAACGCATTCACACAGGAGAGAAGCCGTATCACTGCTCACAGTGTGGGATGCGTTTTAGTGACCAGTCTGCTCGCACAAAACACCAGCGCATTCACACGGGAGAGAAGCCGTATCACTGCTCAGAATGTGGGAAGAGTTTTGCCTGCCCAAGTGCTTTCAAAATACATCAACATACTCACACTGGAGTGACGCCGTATCACTGCGCAGAGTGCGGAAAGTGTTTTGCCCATCAGGGTAATTTCAAAAGACACCAGCTCATTCACACAGGACTGAAGCCATATATCTGTTCACAGTGTGGGAAGTGTTTTACTCAGCGAAGTGGTCTCCAAACACATGAGCGCATTCACACAGGACTGAAGCCATATATCTGTTCACAGTGTGGGAAGTGTTTTGCTCAAGCAAGTTCTCTCCGAACACACGAGCGCATTCACACAGCGGAGAAGCTTAGGAAAGACAAATTCACTAACACAAAGTCATCAGCTTCTGACATATGAATTTACTCTGGATCCACTATGACCCTGACCAGAATAAGGCAGTTACACGGTCCCCATGGACTGTGCTAAGCAGAAATGTGGTCTAAATTTCTTTATGTTTATTTACGCAATAAACAGCATAAAATGACAAATGTCTCTTCATTTTTAAGTTCCAGAGTGGTAAGAGCACAGTGTTGCAGAGTTAGAACAATACAGCGTATTAACGTGCAAATGTAGGTACAATGGGCCTCATTTATCAAATGTTTTTAGTAAAGTTGTGTGTAAGCCAAACCAAAGAAACATTTTCCACAAGTTTCAGTGGCACTAATTTTCTTCATATTCGCATGCGTATCTTGATCACTTATTAATTGTAAATCCCATTCCTGACACAGCTCATTTGCATGTAGTGACACCAACAAATATCCATAAAAGGTAGAGCGCACAGACAGCTGGGAGCACGAAATGAGCAATGAGGGTAAATTCTGAAAGACAGAAGTGGATGTTATTTTGACTTGAAGTGAAGGATGAAATGTAGGATGAAGGGCAGAAATGCAAGTTATTTTGAATGACTTCTATATCAGTAATAAAATGTAATAATATATAATATTAATGATAATAAGCGAGCACTAAATCTTCCATCATATGGCTCTGCGTGGACAGACCGGCACGTCCTCTGTTTATATGCTGCCATATCTTTTATCATACTTGAATGATTCGTTTTATTTGCCTTAATTTATGAGTTTCTTCTTTATATATTCTTTAATTAAAGCCAGTAATATAAAATGACTGCTTTTCCCAAAATGTTCTGGATGGAGCTCTTAATCCCTGGCGGAGTGAACTAGCATGAGGATGTGTTTGTGATCGAGACTCTAAAGCTCTTCTGTAAGTCACTTTTGATAAGGGCGTCTGCTAAACGCTGGAAACATAATAAAAATATACAATTTATACTCTAAAGAATATGTACACGCTCAGGAGCACAAGTAGGATGCTCTGGTACTTTACTCAAAATCTCATACTGTGGAATTTTTTAAAATTCCAAGCATAAAATTTCTGAAGCCAGTCATGAAAAAAAAAATCATTACAAACCAGGGAGAGATCTATAGTGGCTTCTAATGTATTCTGGTGGTGTTTAATAATAAGAGATTTATAGTATTCTGGTGGTGTTTAATAATAAGAGATTTATAGTATTCTGGTGGTGTTTAATAATAACCAGAAAATCCCAAATGGAAACCTTTATGGCTCTGATGGAAAATAACAAGCAGAAACAATTAATCCAAACGAATTAAAACAAATTAAGGCTCATTACACAATCACAGATTTTTCTAATACATTGTAAGGCTGATTTTAAGGTAACATACAACAGAAACATGCAGTAGAACCATTTACATTTGTTATTCATAAAAAGAAAAATGATTATATATAAAAATGTCAGATTAGTTTGGTGTTCGAATCCTCCCTCTTCTGTATGTGCACAGAGTTTGCATGTTCTCCCTGTGCTTTAGGGTTTCCCCCGGGTTTTCCCGGTTTCCTCCCCTAGTCCAAAGACATGCATTGTAGGTTGATTGGCATTTCCATATTGTCCGTAGTGTGTGAATGGGTGTGTGTGAGTGTGTGTGCTATTGTGCCCTGCGTCCAGGGCGTCCCCGCCTCCTGCCTCGAGTCCCCTGGGGTAGGCTCCAGGCTCCCCACGACCCTGCGTAGGATAAGCAGCACAGAGTATGGATGGATAAAAATATAAAATCAGATTGTTACACATATCACTGGCCTCTACCTGTGAGTGAACAGCAGCTGGAGTCTGGATTTTCGAAAGACCTCTGTCTGACTTCTACAGGTTTCACTGTAAGGATGCTAAAGGGTCGAGATGCTGGAAGACTCAATTAATCAGATCATAACAATTTTATTATAATGAGGGGAACTACTATTCCTTTCAACAGCACAATACACACTTAACTAAGAAGTAAAACTTTTTTTTTTTATAAAGAAAAGGAATTCAGCAATAATAACGTCAAATTATATAAATATGAATACCATATTTCACAAGACTGTAGTGCTGATCTAAACTAAAATTAAAGAAAGACTAAATGTGGGACATGTTAGCAAGCTGTACCACATATTTGACTTGCTGAGGCCGGGTCCCGAATGGCTCTCAATGGGATATGTAGTGCACTATGTAGGGTGTAAAGGCCATTATTTCATATCCTAAGTAGTGCGTCTCCACAGGATGTAGGCTCTATTTAGGATTGTACCACTATTAGCAAACCTGCTCAGCTATCAAGTTTCCATTTAACTTACCTTATACTTTACGTGGCCGTAGTTTAAAAACTCAAATGCAGATCCAATTGTTTAAAACATGACTGAATCTAATTGTTGTAAATCTCTGTCAGAAATATGTTCATATTTAGAGTAATTAGCGTTGTCAGGGAAGGTAATGTTGCCGAGGTAATGAATTCCCGCCATATTATGCTGAAGAACTGCCACGTGCACTTTGCTGCAGAAAAGCTTGGTTCTGTTTGAGGGTTTTAATCAACAGAAACTAATCTGACAAAGTGAGAAATAATACACCTTAGCTAGCTAACTTGGTAATTTCCAAAACATAGCGTTGTTTTTGTAATTTACTATTAATTGGTAAAGAAATTATCTTGAAATATCAGCGAATCCTGGCAACGCTTTCTACTTCTCATTGTTAGCTTAATGAAAGTTTACCTAGCTAGCTAGGTTAGCCAGTACATTTTAATTTTTACACCTTATACTATACAGGCAAATTAAAATTAATAACTGTAAGACCTGCAAATTCTTCCCTTCCCAGTATTTAAAATCAAAATTCAAGATTATACTATAGAAAATTCACTTTGGCACCTTTGTTGTGAGTTTATCTTACACTGTAAATGTATTGACAGCATCCCAGTATATTTCTGTATTTTAAAGTTTTCACACTCAAGAGAGGCGAAAAATACAAACATTTAGTTCTGGTTCAGATGGATTTAAAACTAAGCAACACTACCAGGTTGAAGTGACACAAATCAATTTTTTTTACATAATGTGACAAATCTTACTCTTATTTTCAGGACTGTGGAAAGAAAAATCAAACACTATATGGCCAAAAGTTTTTGGACACCTGACCATCACACCCATATGTGGGCCTTCCAGAAACTGTTGCCACAAAGTTGGAAGCACACAGTTGTATATCGTGTCTCTGGGTGCTGTAGCATTAGTTTCCCTTCACTGGAACTAAGAGGCTCAAACCTGTTCCAGCATGACGATGCCCCTGTGCACAAAGCGAGCTCCAT
>CM075031.1:863108-879256 GCA_037576675.1 Pangasius sanitwongsei | reverse complement strand
GGGTATCAGGGAGGAAGAGAGCTGGACCGTGTATCTCACACTTGTTGATGAAGAAGGATCTGCAATACTCACAGTCTTGAAGGACAAAACAAAGGTAGTAAATATACAATATCATGCAGGTCCAAGAGGAATGTATGATTAGCTCTTAATTGACCCAATCTTCAAGGTGTTTTCCTGTCTTTCATGTCTAGGATATAAGAGTTGTGCATATTGAATTGTAAAGTGATTTTCAGTTGGACAAAAATTTGGGATTGGTCCCAAATTAGACTCAGTTAAGCCCCATCCATATGTATACAGATAAATTTGAAAACACAGTTTTTCTCTCTGTTTTGTCCTCCTGTCCACACAAACAGTGCTTTCAGTCACTGAAAATGAGCTTTAAGCTTTTCAAAAACATGGTGGAAAAATATTAAAACTTTCACAGTTTTTGTGTGGATAGGAAAAACATATCTTTTCAAAAATGCTGATGTCACAGAGTCACCTTGGGAATACCCATTACATGTGTTTTGCATGTTATGAATGTGCTAGAACTAACCAGAAGCAGTAGTTCCACCTCATTGTCCATCTGCAAATTTGTAACCTCATATAACCTCAACCTTTGGCCTAGCACGACCCTGACCAGGATTAGATTAAGTAGTTACTGAATAGAATGAATAAATGAATGAATGAAAGAATTACCTTTTGGTCATGTTGGTGTTTTTCCGCATTTCGTCTTCTCTACTGCTCCATACACAGCTCTTATTATTATTCCTGAGGCGTGCTCATGTGAGGGTTTTCATATTGTTGTTGCATTTTCATGTGGATGGAGATATTTTCAGAAACACTGTTTGTGTGGACATTTCTTTTTTTAAACGGAATGTAAACACTATGTTTTCAAAAATATCCTTATACATGCAGATGGGGCCTCAGACTGAAAGTCTAGGCAGAATTTTGGACCTATGCATCTAATCCATGTCTTACAGAGATAGTCATCTTCATTGGGTTCTTCTTCTTTTAAAAGCTTTTCTTGGAATCCTTCAGTCTGTTGGTCCACAAGGGTAAGGTGGACCACACAGCTTGAGGTCTCACCACCTAAAGTTTCATTATTTGAAAAGATGTGAGAAGATTAACCACAAATTAAAACTAGTTAAACTAAAAGTTTGAATAGAATTGTCATATTTAGTGAGAGACTGGATTCTAGTGTGTTTTGTTGCCTTACAGAAGTAATCTCCATCTTCAGGTTCTTCTTTTACAAGCTTCTCATGAAATCCTTCATTCTGTTGGTCCACAGGGGTGACGTGTCCCACACAGCTTGATGTTTTGCCAGCTGAAGTTTCATCATTTTAAGTTATATAAGCAGTTAAATTTTATAAAATACAAAAATGAGAGGAAAAGCAAACATTGTTTAGTTTACCTACAAGGAATTGAATTGGTAAATGTCATGGAATTCCAGTCACAACTGAAGCCTAATCAGACTTTTAAAAAAAAAAAAAAAAAAAAAGGGCCCTGACACATCAAGCCGACTATCATCTGTAGATTTTCCATGTGTCCAATTCTGCTGGCAATAGTTAGGCAATGTTGGAGTTCGGTGAGGTTTTCTAATTGGCAGTACAGCCTAGCAAATCAATGAAGGAAAAGAGAACCCCAAGCAAGCAAGCAAACAACCCTTTAAGCAAGCTAACAAATAAAAATACAAGAGCAGTTTTTCTCTTATTCAGCTCATATATTGAGAGCTATATTTTTGCAACAAAATGGCCAAGCAGATCACTTTAAAAGTGACATAAAAATGGTTGTTTGGTTATATTCCAAATTGTATACTACTGCACTGGATCATGTGTCAGAGTAGTATGCCACTAAGTACCAAGATTTGTAGATCATGTTATTTAGACATCCTGTTTCACAGTCATACAATCCCATCTGAAAGTATTGGAACAACTAGGCCAATTCTAGTATTTTTGCTATACATTGAATACATTTGGGTTTGAGATCAAAAGAGGAATATTAGATGATAGATCAGAATTTCAGCTTTCATTTCCTGATATTTACATTTACATGTGTTAAACAACTTAGAACATGGCATCTTTTGTTTGAACCCACCCATTTTTTCATGTGATCAAAAATATTGGAACATGTGACTGACAGGTGTTTCTTGCTGCCCATGTATGTCCTGTTAGACTGAGTGTTTAAATAGTAATAAGAAATAATAGCTCTGAATGTTTACTCTTGGTTTGAGCCCTAGGTTTCACTTGTAAATACTGCAGTTGTTGATAAAAAGGATAAACCAACATGAAGACCAAAGAGCTGTCTATGGGAGAAAAGCAAGCCATTTTGAAGCTAAGGGAAAATCAATCTGAGCCATCGCACAAGCATTGGGCATAACTAATACAACAATTTGGAATGTCCTGAAAAAGAAAGAAACCACTTGTGTAGTAACAACCACAGATTGATCAGGTCAGGCCAAGGAAAACACCAGCAGTTGATGACAGAAACATTGTGAGAGCTGTGAAGAAATCCCCAAAAACAACAATTTCCACAGGGCACAGGTATCACAATCCATTTAAAGAAGACTTCAAGTGCAGAAATATAGAAGCCATACCACAAGATGCAAACCTCTCATCAGCAGTAATAATCAGAAGGCCAGATTGGAATTCGCAAAGAAAAACAGAGATGAGCCAGAAAAGTTCTGGAGCCAAGATTAAACTCTACCAAAGTGAGGGAAGGCCAAAGTGTGGAGAAAGAAAGGACCTGCTCATGATCCAAAACATAGAAGCTCATCAGTCAAGGTAGTGTCAGGGCTTGAGCTTGCATGGCTGCTCCTGGAACAGACTCACTAATCTTTATCGATGATGGAACTCATGATGGTAGCAGCAGAATGAATTCAGAAGTCTACAGAAACATTCTGTCTGACAGTTTACAATCTAATTGGGAGGAACTTCATCATGCAGCAAGACAACGACCCAAAACACATTGCCAACACAACAAAGCACTTCATCAAGGGAAAAGTTGAAGGTTTTAGACTGGCCAAGTCAATCACCAGACCATAACCCAACTGAGCAGCATTTCACCTCCAGAAGAGATGACTGAAGGGAGGAACCCCCCAAAACTAACAACAACTGAAAGAAGCTGCGCTACAAGCCTGGAAAAGCATCACAAAAGAAGAACACAACAGTTTGGTGATGTCAGTGAGTCGCTGGATATGCAACCAAATATTAAATGTTATTTACTTTAAGACTATCTGTTCCTATACTTTTGCTCACCTAAAAATGGGTGGTCTGCCAACAAAGGTGCCATGTTCTAAGTTGTTTAACACATCTAGATGTAAATATCAGGAAATGAAAGCTGAAATCATGATCCATCATCTCATATTCACCTGTTGATCTCAAACCCAAATGTCCTCAGTGTATAGCAATAACAACAGAATTGGCCTTGCTGTTCCAATACTTTCAGAGGGGACTGTGCGTGATTTGGGTTATGCTGGGCTTTCTGATTAGGAATACGGACTATGGCCACTTTCTGCTGTAGTGAATTATTTCGTTTTATTCAGGTCTAGACCATTTCTGCATAACGGCTATCAGCTGTAGTCTTTTCAGTGGATGTGGGGCAACAGGAGGCAATCATCACTACTATCACTATAGTTTCAATATCAGCTTGATCACAGATAATCACAGCCTTCAAAAAACAGTCTAGGTTCTAGACTTCTTCAGAATTTGATATCTCCCCACCTAGTTTCATCACTTAAATTTAAATGCAGATATCTTGAGTAAAAATGTTTTAAGTAGTGTTATTTAACCCCTTTCCTTACAGAGGTAGTCTTCATCTTCAGGTTCTTCTTTTATAGGTTTCTTTTGAAATCCTCCGTTCAGTTGGTCCTCAGGGCTGAAGTGACCCTCAGAGCCTGATGACCCTCTAGCTGAAGTCATAGAGGTTTCTGTCTGTACAGCCTTGCACAGATAGTGACCAAAGGACAATAATACATACACTGTACATAATACACATTTAACCAACAATCTTTATGTAATTGGTTGTTAGGTTTGTAATCTACACAGACTTGTGTACATTAATATGCATGAGTGGCTAGCAGTACAACTTGCACGCCAGCAGGAAAGAAAGGCAGTAAACTATGTTAAAAATAAAAGACTGGTCTGACTTTAGCATTTCAAATTTTACTTTAATTTCTACTCAGTGCATAGTTTATGTAGAAAGCAATTGTAACAGGGCATACATTTGAGATTTGTCAGCATTTTGTATAAGAGGTTGAAATGAGGAAAGCTGGTCTGCTAGTTCTCACCCTTTGTGCAGATTCTATAAATGCATTTCAGGGGAATGTTAGCAATATGCATTGGAGACTTAACACAGTATTTGACAAGCAGTGATGTTTTGGTTTCACTTATTTAAAGGAAAATTAAGTATGTAACCATTTTACTGAAGTCTGTTTGCACATCCTTGTATATATATAACCAAAAAAACTAAAGGAAGCAAAAAGATCAAATGTCCTAATTGTTTCTTAGAAAGAAAAGAAGAAAAAAAATTAGAAAATGACTTTTCCGTAAAATCTCCTACATTGTCAGTATTTATTATGGTGTTCTAAGCTGAAAGAGAGAGAGTTTACAAGGATGAGCCGAGTAAAAAAAAAAAAAAAAAAAAAAAAAACACTAACTAGTGGCGTATTCTGATGTAGTGAATAATTTCCCACTGTAAATTATTACTGAACATAATGAATACACAGACTTTACCTGTGAAGATGTAACAGCAGGAGTCTCACAGGATGGTCTGGCTTCTGCTGATTTCATTATAAGAAGCCTAAAGGATTGTAATAGCAAAAGAATTGGCTAAAATATTCATAAGATCAATTACAGAATGTTTAAAAAATTAACACAAGTTGTGAAAAGCATACGGTTTAATTTAAAAACAAATGAGAGACTCAAACATGTCACTTCTTTGAGCCAGATAATTTAGGTGAATGTTGAAATCACATGGCTGCAATTTCAGTGAGAAGCAACATGTGAATTGTGATTTTCTTAATTCTATACAAATGAAGTATGATGCTAAAAAGCATCAAATCCAAACAGTTGGTTCGAATGATTTTTCAGACCAATCTTATGGCGTATGTGGTCTGATATTCCGTGAGTCCCCTGCTCACACCATTAGTTCTTACTTGCAGGAACTTACTATTTACCTTGAGGCACATAATTGAAAGAAAAACTTACATATGTGATTTCATCTTATCCTGTCAGCTTATACTCTAGTAAGGACCATCATTTTCCTTTATTAAATTACAAAAAAAAGTAAAGCTTGGAAAGAAGTATCAGAGACCGTTGGTGCCTCTGATGAGTGTACACAGTTAGTATGAAGTTACCACGCTTTGCTGATAAAGCTAGTACGGACAAAGCTAATACGAAGCCTAGCACATAACATGTAAATTAGACAACGAGGATTCAGTGATTAGTGCATTATTTAATTTGTGTTAAACACAAGATAAGATGTTTGTCAAGATAAGATGTACCTTTATTGATCCCCTGTAGGGAAAATTCAAGTTGATAGAGCAGCACAAGTAGTAGTAACATCAAAGAAAAGAATTTCCATAAATACCTATACAATACAAATAATAGAAATAATAGAAACAATAAAAATAGATCTGTGTGTATGTACATATGCTAGCATTCTATTTGTATACACAGATCAGCCATAACATTAATAACACTGACAGGTGACATGAATAACATTGATTATCATGTTAAAATGGCACCAGTCAAGGGGTGGGATATATTAGGCAGCAAGTGAACAGTCAGTTCTCAAAGTTTATGTGTTGGAAGCAGGAAAAATGGGCAAGTGGAAGGATCTGAGCGACTTTAACCCAGGCCAAATTGTGATGGCTAGCAGACTGGGTCAGAGCATCTCCAAAACGGAAGGTCTGTTGAATGACAATTAACTGTTGAGTGTGTGTGTTTATAAAACTCAGTCAGTGGAGTAGGAGGTACTGGGTATTGTGGCAATGTGGAGTCTGATGGCTGGTGGCACGAAAGACAGACATTTTGAGGCATGTGGCTGGATGAATCTGTGGCTGAACGTGCTCCTGAGCCTCCTCAGCTCAGCATAGAGAGGATGAGAAGGATTGTCCATGTCCACCTCCCCAGCACACCACAGCATAGAAGATAACACTCGCCATCACAGACTGTTAAAACATCCGCAGAAGCCTAGTGCACACATTAAAGGACCTGAGACTCTGCAGAAAGAACATGCTCTGTCCTTTCCTATATTGGTCCTCAGTGATGTCTGACCAGTCCAGTTTGTTATTGAGTTCCACCCGTAGGAACTTGTAGGTGTCCGCTATCTCCACTCCCTCCCCCCTTATGGTGACAGGGGTGGGGGGCCTCTTGCTGTGCCAGAAGTCCACCACCAGCTCCTTCATTTTCCCAATGTTGAGCTGAAGGTGGTTGTTGTCGTTCCATCCTATGAAGCTTTCTGTGACGCAGCCCACAGTGGAGGAGTCATCTGAGAACTTCTGTAGGTGGCATGTTGGCAAATCGAAGCAGAAGTCAGAGGTGTAGAGGGTGAACAAGAAAGGTGACAGTACAGTTCCATGGGGCGCATCAGTGTTGCTATTCACCACGTCTGACAAGCAGCCATTCAATCTGATATACAGTGGCCTGTTGGTGAGGTAGTCTGTAATCCAGGCCACTGGTCCACCTGCATCACAGAGAGCTTCTCAGCCAGCCAGAGCAGCTGGATCATGTTAAAAGCATTTGAAGTCAAAGAACATGATCCTCACAGTGCATTGTGGCCTCTCCAGGTGTGTGTAAGCTCTGTGAAGCAGGTAGATGATGGCATCCTTCACACCCATGTCAGTCTGGTACACAAACTGCAGTGGATCCAGGCAGTCACATACCAGTGGCCTGAGGTGCAGCAGAACCAGCCTCTCCATACATACATATATCATTTTACATAAGACGTTAAAGTCACAGGTCTGAAGTCTTTGAGAGCGCTGGGACGTCCTTTCTTGGGCATGGGAGCTATGCAGGATGTCTTCCAGATCTTAGGCACCTTCTTCAGCCTCAGGAAGATGTCAAAAAGATGCTGAAACACTCCTGGCAGCTGCTCTGCACACACTTTAAGCACCCTCGGGTTGATGTGGTCAGGTCCTCTGGCCTTGTTAATCCAGGTCTTATTGAGCTGCTGTCTCACCTGGCTGGTCGTGATCGCTATGACTGGGGTGGTTGGGGATATGGTGGAGGTGGGGATACGAGGAGGGGGTAGGGTTGGTGTTGATGCTGTCTTTCTGGGTGTGGGAGGTGTAGTGATGATGTCATTCTCTGTCTTTGCATAGTCTGCTGGTGAGAAGAGGCGGGCTGTGGCTGTCATGCCCCAATCTTGTGGTGCTACACAGAGGCCCACGGAGGGGGTAGCCAAGGTGTGAAAGGGGACAGCCGTCTTGTAGGTGTGAATGAGGACATTTGAGGAGGTGGAAGGAGGTTCGTCCTGCATTGGTGAGTCAAACCTTTTGAAAAACTGTTCCTTCTGACCTTTTCATACCTGTAATGCTCCTCATTCCCACCTACACCTCTCTCAGATTGTTCTGTTGCAGCTTCCCCTCAGTCATGTTCTGATAGCAGTCTTTAGCCCTTCTCAGCTCCCTCTTCAGGTCCTTCTGTATTCCCTACTTGGCAAATTCAGTGTCCTCTGCCATGAAGACTCTCTTCTTCCTGTTCAGCAGGGCTTTGATGTCCCTGTTGATCCAAAGCTTGTTGTTGGGGAAGCAGTGGACCTGCTTTGTGGGGACAACACTCTCTTCACAGAACCTGATGTAGTCAGTTACACACTGAGTGAGACCTTCAGTGTAATTCCTATGATCTTCCTGAAACAGCTCCCAGTCAGTTGTCCTGTAACACTCCATCAGGGCCTCCTCTGCCTCCACAGACCACAGCTGCACAGTCCTGGTGGTGATAGGCTGCCTCCTAACAACAGGCTTGTATGTAGGAGTGAGCTGTATCAGACAGAACTAGTGAGAACCCGGCTAGGTCCACTGAACAGTCAGGTAAATTCCCATACAGCCAGGCTGATAGTTCGTCCATCGTGTTAGTCAGTGAGTGTATATTCCCCATAACAACAGAGGGAAAACAAGGCTTTTATCTCTACCTTCTCTCCGTCTTCTTGTTCCTCACCATCTCCCAGTTCGACTTCCTAGCCTCCATATCCTTAACTCCACCAGGATCTCCTTTGGACATGTGACTGGTTGATTCTGGTACTGGTAGATTCCGGAGCTCCTCACGTGAGTAGACTATGGTGTATTGTTCTTTGGTGGTCGTGGTGTCCTTTGTCTTGCGCATTATTAAAAAAATCTAAACTGGTAATCTTCCTTACACAATGAATAAGACAAGCTACAATCTTTTGGAGCGGTGCTCAAGTAATAAATATAGTAATAAAAGTGAAAAATGTAAAGAAAAAGAGTCAAAGTAGGAAAGGGAGAGAGAGCTGCAGTGCCATGCTGCCACTCGCTGCAGCACCGCAGTTACAGTTACTTACGATGTAACTGCATTACATGCTGTATAGACTTTCAACAATTCTGTATAAAACAATATTGAATTTAATATAAAAAATGATCATCTAACAACAAGACTTGTTTTCTAATTTAACTCGACCCCTATAAATTCGTTAGCTCTAGGCTAGCGTGCGTACACGCGAGTTCACGCCAGCTGGCTGTGAAGTCGCTCAAGTTCAAGGATGTCAGCAGAAACGAGAGGCTGTTTTGCTAAATGGAAATATTCCCATGACTTCATTTTTTTCAACACTGTCTGCCTCTCTCTGAAGTGCAGGTAACCTACTGAAGCACCTGACACAGCAACATAGACAAACACTTCATTTGATTTTACATCTGCGGTACAGAAAGTGTCACAGAATGTGCAGGGTACATAGTGGAAGAAATGCCAAGTAATTCTCTTTGTTTTAAGGGCAGTGGTGGCTCAGTGGTTAAGGCTCTGGGTTACTAATCAGAAGGTTGGGGGTTTGAGCCCCAGCACTGCCAAGCTGCCACTGTTGGGCCCTTGAGCAAGAATCTTAACCCTCTCTATCATGCGTGACCCCAGCTTCCTAACAACCTGGGATATGTGAAAAAATAATTTCACTGTGCAGAAATGTATGTGTGACAAATAAAGGTGGCTTCTGCTTATTGAGTCAGCAGCTGCTTTTGTTTTTAGTAGCTCTTATTGTTAAGCCAGTCTATGTAATTTGTTGACATGGATTAATAAAGCTATGCTTAATAGGCAAAACTATTCCATGTTGGACTCAAATTTAAACAATAAAAGATTTTTTGAAGTAACATACCCAACACTGGTGTTGAACTAGTTGGCTTTAAAAGCTTTTAACTACTACCGTTTCTCTTTGGAAACAACACTTTTCACTTCATGGTGTGAACATAGGGTTAGAAACAGGCAATGAGTCATTTGGGAGGCAAAAGAGTCGACTCTTCTTAGTGAGCCGAGTCAAATGATCTGATTCACTGAAAAGGGCTGGAATTCCCATCTCACGCAATGAGTCTGAAACATTCCTAATAGCTGCTAGTGCAGATTTAAAAACATATCGAATCCTTAGGAGTCAGTATTTGCAAATAAATAAATAAACAAACATAAATAAATAAACGAAGAAACATAAATAAATCAGTGTGTACAAGTCAGCTTGCTGAACCGACTTCACCAAGGCTGAATCTCAAATGTCTCTCCAATGGAAATATAGAGCACTACATAGGGTTTAGAAGCTGTTATGTTGTACCCTATGTAGTGCACTTACACAGGAAGTAGAAATCAATTTGGGATTTACCCAAGCAGCTAATTTAGCAAGCTAAAGTTTAACTCACCGTGGGCTTTAAAGCAGAACGGAGTTTAAAAACATAAATACAGACACAATGTTTTTGGTTTTAATGTTACTCTAATTGCAATACTGTGAAATAATTGTAAGGCATAAATGATTAGCTGTGCAGAAAGCTCAGCTGTCCAAAGAGAAAAACAGCAGCTTCTTCTTCATCTGTGAGTCTATAGGGCAGGAGCAGACTGCACACCTACTGCCACCTACTGGAGACTTGTGTAATTACAACAGCTATTGATATAATTGTGTCTTTGTAAATATTATGGCTAAAGAGAAACCGAAACTAAACTGACCGCATCATCTCAGTCACTCTGAGAAATTGCCAGTGCAAAAGCAAAGGTATCCCACGGAATCTGGCTAATTTTAAACCTATGAATGTATGATGTTGTGTATCTCTGGCCTGGTCTACTCATCTCTAGTGGCTTAGCGGGTAGCACGTTTGCCTTGTACTGTCAGAGTTGGGGGTTTAATTCCCTCTGTGTATTTAGTTTGAATGTTCTCACTGTGCTTTGGGGGTTTCCTCACCCAGTCCAAAGACATACGTTGTAGGATGATCTCTAAATTGCTTGTAGTGAGTGAATGTGTGTGTGTGTGTGTGTATGTGTGTAAAATTGTGCCATACCTGTCAACATTGGGATTTGAAAATAAGGGAAATCCAAGGTGCCAAGCTCCTTGCAAACCTGTGTAGGATAAACTGTACAGAGAATGGCTGGGTGGATGTAATGATGTGAAACAGCTTAACTGCATGGTAAAACATTTTTTAAAAAAATCTTTGTCTATGAATTCCAAGCCTGCTGGATGTAAGTTTTAATGAAACATATTTTAATGTGGGTTCTCTACTCTCTTCTCCACCAGACAGTCAAATCTGACAGCTGCAAGAAGAATGTTCTAAACCACATAATAGACATTAAGTAGCATGCCTAAACAGTAATGCCATTCGTTCACTGACATATTCCTTAGTACAATCATATTAGTATGCATCCAGTATTGTGGTCCAGTATTGTAGTTTCATTAACATTACAGGTGCGTTTAGAAAATAAAAAAAAATATTCATGTCACCATGACTGTAGTTATGGGGACTAGGTGAAAGAGCAAAATCTCACCTTTAACAAGAGCTTTTCTCTTAGCTAGCATTAGCCATTAGCTTGCTTGGCCAACTTGATCACAAAGGCATTACTGTAGCTTGGTCTCATGCATCTCTGTCGTTGGTTATTTTCTGGATATGCAATTATTTCTCGTTTAGAAAGTGCCCAACATTTGGTAATAAGCTAGCTAGTATAAAAAGTCTTCAGGTAAACTAGGGAACAGAACAAGGTTTTAAAAAAAAAAACCAGGAAGTCAAAAACACAGAACAAGGCTCAGTATGAATAGGCAGCAAAACACTGAACAATACTTCACAGAGGACAAAGACACACAGGGGTTTAAATATACCATCTAATCAAAGGTAAAACTCAAAACAGGTGTGGGAAATAAGGACATGTGAGGGAAACAACCAATGACAATACAGGGAAAGAGACAAGACCAAAACAAAACACATGTGGCAATGTAAACACAGATGAAAATATGGAAGTGTGCCCAGAAGTTCTCTGGGATTCTATGCGCGCTGAGCGCCTGCTGTGATCAGTGAGCACATATCTTGCCAAGGGCACTGCTCCCACAGTGCCTACAAACACTTCTTCCTATCGGTCCTGCAAAAATATCCACACAAACCTCAAAGTACCAAGGCAGGCATTGTCCATCTTGTGGGCTTCTTCCAGCAGATCTAGGAAGCAGACATGGGGTATCTTGGCTGGAAGCAGGCAGTGAGTCGGTGACAGGCTCGCCAGGTTCTGGTGACAGGGCTGAAACAGGCTTGCTGGGGTCAGATGGCGGAGCTGGGGTAGGCTTGCCTGGGTCATGAGACAGGAATAAGGCATAAGGCTTTGGAGGACACACCGTTGGCCTCTGGTGTGAGCAGGTCTTGGGAGGCTGCCTCGTCGGCCGCAGGCGTGAGCAGGTTGTGGGAGGCCATGCTATCGGTCTCAGGCATGAGCAGGACTTGGGAGGCCACATCGTCGGCCTCAGGCAGGAGCTGGACAAAACAGTTTATGCACAAAACTATGCGTGCATACAATTGATAAATGAGACCTAGGTGGTTTGCCTTTAGCCTGATTAGTTTCTTTATTTACCATGTTGTGTCTCTGCCATTGTTTTATCAAGCATTTTGTATTATGTTCCAGACATGCTCAGTCTTTTTCCCCAAGAGGCCCACTTCACAGTTTTTTACAGAGAAGTATACATGCCCACAGACAATTTGATAACAAACTATGTAGAAATCAATATGAACACATCAGTAGAGCGATTAGAATCTTATACTCCGATTCCAAAGGGCCTAACCAATTACACTAATTTCCTCTTCAACATCGTCTTATGTACTAGATCCCTTACCTACACATTTCCTCAGACAGACAACACCTTGAGCAATCAACCCTCTTAAAAAAAGTACTGGGTATGTACCTAATTCTTTAATCTAGCAGTTATGAAACCCCTGATTAAAATCCTGACCTTGACCCAGCTATCTAAATATAGGCCAATATCAAACATCCCCTTTTTCTCTAAGATCCTAGAAAAGGTCAGCAGTTAGGCTCATACATGCATAGAAATAACATTAATGAAATCTTCAGGATTTAGGCCTGATCTAGGATGATTTAGTTTTTCCTTGCCACCATCACCTCCGGCTTCCTAATCAGGCATACATTTTTAAACTTAAAATTTATATCCAGAATTTATGTATTTCTGTAAACCTGCTTTGTGACATTATCTTTTGTTAAAAGCACTATACAAATAAAACTGAACTGAATCATAGGACAGAGACAGCGCTGGTTAAAGTGGTAAATGACCTACTACTGGCCTCCGATCGGGGTTGTGTTGCTTGATCCTAGTGCAGATTTTGATATAGAAGATCATTATATTTTTCTAGATAAACTAGAAATTGTTGTTGGAGTTAAGGGAATGGCACGTAATAAATAGATAGACCAGTAAACAATACACACAAAAAATAAATAAATGGCAGACGTCCTTATCCAGAGCGACTTACAGAACTGCCTTGAAGTCTCTATCAATAAATACATCCTGATCCTTGTTCAGTAGGTCATGGACTAAGAGGACTATCAGTCTAAAAACTCTGTTGGGGAGACAATATAGTAAGAAAAGCACAAACAACACAAACTTTATTTATTTATTTATTTTTTAAAATAAAGTGCTAATTTAGCCAAGCCAAACAAATCTTCACATTAATATTGTCCTTTAAATCAAATTTTACGTTAATATACAGGAGAGAAAAGTATTAAAAGACAAATCAAATGGAAGTAATGTTTTATATTTAGTAAATCACACTAAATATAGTAGATCATATTCAATGGGGTTACAATTGCGTAAAAAAAAAAATCTGCAAATCTTTTTTTTTTTTTTTTGTACCACAAGCTGACAGCTCTTTACAGTGTCTTAACTTGTATTTGAGTAAGTAAGTAAGTAAGTCTCTCCTCTTTGAGCAGTGACATGGATTTTTTCCTCTGGTATTGTGAAGGTGTGTCTGGAGACTGACCCAAATTTTAGGAGCAAAACTACTTTTTTGATCTGATGTATCTGGAGTGAATTTGGTTCATTAAATCTCTTCCCACACCCTAAGCAGACATATGGCTCCTCTGCTGTATGAATTTGCTGGTGTATTTGGAGTATTCTGGTGAGTGAAATGCTTCCCACACTGTGAGTGGTGCTATTGCTTCTCTCTAGTGTGAATTTGCTGGTGTATTTCGAGATTACTCTGTCGTGTAAAACTCTTGCCACACTGTGAGCAGATATACAGCTTCTGTCCAGTGTGAGTGTGCTGGTGCCGTTGGAGAGTACTCTCTCTATTAAAATGCTTTCCGCACTGCGAGCACTGATACGGCTTCTCTCCTGTGTGAATATGTTCGTGCCGTTTGAGATTACACTGTCGAGCAAAACTCTTCCCACACTGCGAGCACTGATATGGCCTCTCTCCTGTATGAGTGCGCTGGTGCCGTTGGAGAGTACTTTCTTGATTAAAACTCTTCCCACACTGTCCACAGTGAAATGGCTTCTCTCCTGTGTGGATGCGCTGGTGTATTTGCAGAGTATTCTGACGAGCAAAACACTTTCCACACTGTGAGCAGTGAAACGGTCGTTCTCCTGTGTGAATCCGCTGGTGTTGTTTCAGATAACACCGTCCAGCAAAACGCTTTCCACACTGTGAACACGGATACAGTTTCTCTCCTGTGTGAATGGTTTGATGGGCTTGAAGATGACTTTGTCGAGCAAAACGCTTCCCACACTGTGAGCAGTGAAACGGTCGTTCTCCTGTGTGAACACGCTGGTGTTGTTTCAGTTGATACCGTCCAGCAAAACGCTTCCCACACTGTGAGCATGGATACAGTTTTTCTCCTGTGTGAATAGTCTGATGGGCTTGAAGATGACTCTGTCGGGCAAAACGCTTCCCACACTGTGAGCAGTGAAACGGTCGTTCTCCTGTGTGAATGCGCTGGTGCTGTTTCAGATGACACCGTCCAGCAAAACGCTTCCCACACTGTGAGCAGCAGTGAATTTCTTTCAGTTTGCGAGAGGACTTAACAAAGCGAGGACCAGTTCGTGTTTGCTTATGTGTAGAGATTTTTGTGGTTTTTGGAGTTTCATGTTTAATTTCTTCTGATTTCAGCATGTGCGTATTTTCCTCATCGTGGCATCTCTTGATATGTTTGTGAAGGTCAATTTGTGACGTGTAGAAAAGTGAACACAACGAGCAAGAGAAACCTTTCAATGGGCAACCACTCGTTCCTGGAACGCAAAATGTATAGAAAATGCAAAGTTAAACAAAACTAGGTTGTTAGAATCTATGCATATTGTAAAGAATTATTACATTTATCTGAGGTTATTCAACCAACCAGTGAAATAATAAAAAAAAGTAATAAAAGCAAAACCATTATAATGAAATTTCTATTAAATAAACACCACACAAAATAATATTTATTAATATAACACACATTTTGATAACTCTAGATGAGGCAGAGCAAAGCAGAAACCTGCACACAGACTGAGATTATGCCAAGTTATGTATGCATGTAGCATGTATTGTAATATGAATACAATTTTTCTACAAATACCTTTTACATGGAACCCATCCTCTAGTAAAGTAATATGAGTGATATGTTGAAGACTCAGCAAATGTGAAAAAAGGTTCTCTTGTCTAAACTAAAACTGAACTTGGCACAAAGCTCTATGTTCACCCTGAGAACACCATGCCCACTGTGAAGGGTAGGGTTATGCTGTGGGGATGTTTCTCATCAGCAGGAACTGGTGGGAATCCGGTCAGGGATAATGGTTCTGGACAACCTGTTCCTGTCTGCAAAAGACTTCAGACCAGTGGAGATTCCCAATAGGACAACGACCCTAAACATACTGCCAAAGAACACTAATGTGTTAGAATGGTGCAGTCAAAACCAAGAATCTGATTGAGAATCTGTGGCACATCCCAGAACACTTGCATCTGTAATTTCAGCCAAAGCAATTACATTAAAACCACTGACAGATGACGTGAATAACATGTGAATTATTATCTCATTACAATGGCACCTGTCAAGGCGTGGGATATATTAGGCAGCAAGTGAACAGTCAGTTATCAAAGTTGATGTGTTGGTAGCAGGAAAAATGAGCAAGTGTAAGGATCTGAGCAACTCTGACAAAGGACAAATTGTGAGGGCTTGATGACTGGGTCAGAGCATCTCCAATATGGCAGGTCTTGTGCGGTGTTCCCGGTGTGCAGTGGTTAGTACCTACCAAAAGTGGTCCAAGGAAGAACAACCGGTGAACTGGTGACAGGGTCATGGGCACCCAAGACTCACTGATGCACATTTGGAGTGAAGGCCCATCTGGTCCAATCCCACAGAAGAGCTACTGTAGCACAAACTGCTGAAAAGGTTAATGCTGGCTCTGATAGAAAGGCGTCAGAACACACAGTGCAGTGCAGCTTGCTGCGTATGGGGCTGCGTAGCTGCAGACCGGTCAGAGTGCCCATGCTGACCTCTGACCACCACCGAAAGCACCTACAAAAAAAGTTTAGTGGTTATCACGTTCGCCTGACACGCGAAAGGTCCCTGGTTCGAAACCAGGCAGGAACACTCCGCCCCTTCGGGGGCAGTCGTGGCCTAATGGTTCGAGAGTCGGACTTGTAACCCGAAGGTGAACCCCGAAGGTTGTGGGTTCGAGTCTCGGGTCCGGCAGGGATTGTAGGTGGGGGGAGTGAATGACCAGCGCTCTCTGCC
>CM075031.1:849422-862308 GCA_037576675.1 Pangasius sanitwongsei | reverse complement strand
TTGATCTGTTTACCCAGACTATGGTACATAAATGCTGCTTTAGTATTTAGTCAGTTTCATTTGAACAATATACCAAATTTTTACTACTTTTAAAAGGCTGAGTTGGACTAGTAGACAAGTTCTGAATAAGTCAGTATTAAAATAAAAGAATATAACTGAGAACAAAAACAGTTGCAGTGATTTTACAGGTGTGGACAAATGATAGATTTATTACCTAGCCCACAGGGCAAGTAAAAGCTCCAATGTGCTGCCCAGTCCCATATTCTGGTTGCCCAGAAACTGATTATGCTAAAACATGGTAGCTAAGATAGTATAATAACATATGGTAGGCTATTTCAGTTAAGGTAAACAAACAAGTTTATAATTATTGTTCTCTTCGAACATAGTTTCTAGCTTACAACATTGAGAAACTCAACAAGTCACTGTCGAATATTTAAGCTATTAGATTTGGCGTTTTGTTGTCGCATCACACATAAAAGATCAGGTAAGTATCTTCATTTTTTTCTCAATATGTCTGAATATTATATATTTAATATATTTAAAACTACTTTTTAGGAAACTAACTCACCACCCAAGAGTAGCTACTCGCCATGGCTTCTTCATTGTCTACCAGGTCTCCCTGGTAAGGCCCAAAGTAGGCACCAACTGGAACAGTGTCCCCCTTATTAAACACTCCCAGGCCTGCATCAGGAATACCAGATTGCTGAAGCTCTAGACCAGGGGGAAGGGTTTGTCTGGCTCGATCTGAAACCCCCCTTGGAACAGGGGCATCAGGGAGGAAGAGAGCTGGACCGTGTATCTCACACTTGTTGATGAAGAAGGATCGGCAATACTCACAGTCTTGAAGGACAAAACAAAGGTAGTAAACATACAGCATCATGCAGGTCCAAGAGGAATTTATGATTAGCTCTTAATTGACCCAAACTTCTAGGTATTTTCCTGTCTTTCTTGTCTAGGATGTAAGAGTTGTGCATATTGAATTGAAAGGGACTTTAAGTAGGTCAAAAATTTGGGATTGGTCCCAAATTAGACTCAGTTAAGCCCCATCCACATGTATACAGATAATTTTGAAAACATAGTTTTTCTCTGTGTTTTGTTCTCCTGTCCACACAAACAGTGCTTTCAGTCACTGAAAATGAACTTTAAGCCCTTCAAAAACATGCTGGAGATATTTGAAAACTCCCATGCAGAGGACACTGTCAGTGCTGTACTGCTCCTTAACCCACTACTCCAGTGCTACAAACTGCACCGCGAATGGAGATTTTGGATAAGACACAGAAGAACACTTTGTAGTCAAGTTTAACCAGAAGCAGTATTTCCACCTCATTGTCCACCTGCAAATTTTAAACCTCATATTTGTCATTTTTCCTGTTAGAACCTTTGTCCAACAATGACACTGACCAGGATTAGATTAAGCAGTTACTGAATAGAATGAATGAATGAATGAATGACTTTTTGGTCATATTTGGTGTTTTTCTGCATTTCTCCTTCTCTACTTCTCCATATTCAGCTCTAATCTTTACTCTTGATGCGTGCTCATGAGAGGGTTTTCAGATTGTTGTTTGCTCCCTCCTATTTGTGTGACCTGCTTATTTCTATCTGTATTTAAATCTCTGTTAACTTTTGTAAGTGTCTTTGGGTCTTTGAAAAGCACGTTATGAATAAAATGTATTATTATTATTTTCAAAAATATCCTTATACATGTAGATGGGGCCTCAGACTGAAAGTCTAGGCAGAATTTTGGACCCATGCTGAACATCTAATAGGCCCTGGTGTCTTACAGAGATAGTCATCTTCATTAGGTTCTTCTTCTTTTAAGGGCTTTTCTTGGAATCCTTCAGTCTGTTGGTCCACAAGGGTCAGGTTGACCACACAGCTTGATGTCTCACCACCTAAAGTTTCATTATTTGAAAAGATGTGAGAAGATTAACCACAAATTAAAACTAGTTAAACTAAAAGTTTGAATAGAATTGTCATATTTAGTGAGAGACTGGATTCTAGTGTGTTTTGTTGCCTTACAGAAGTAATCTCCATCTTCAGGTTCTTCTTTTACAAGCTTCTCATGAAATCCTTCATTCTGTTGGTCCACAGGGGTGATGTGTCCCACACAGCTTGATGTTTTGCCAGCTGAAGTTTCATCATTTTAATTTATATAAGTAGTTAAAGTTTATAAAATACAAAAATGAGAGGAAAAGCAAACATTGTTTAGGTTGCCTACAAGGAATTGAATTGGTAAATGTCATGGACTTCCAGTCACAACTGAAGCCTATTCAGACTTTTTAAAAAAATAAATAAATAAATAAAAAAGGCCCTGACACATCAAGCCGACTATCATCTGTAGATTTTCCATTGTGTCCAATGCTGCTGGCAATAGTTAGGCAATGTTGGAGTTCATGAGATTTTCTGATTGGCAGTACAGCCTTGCAAATCAATGAAGGAAAAGAGAACCCCAAGCAAGCAAACAAACAACCCTTTAAGCAAGCTAACAAATAAAAATACAAGAGCAGTTTTTCTGTTATTCAGCTCATATATTGAGAGCTATATTTTTGCAACAAAATGGCCAAGCAGATCACTTAAAAAGTGCCAATGAAAATGGTTATTTGGTTATATTCCAAATTGTCTACTACTGCACTGGATCATGTGTCAGAGCAGTATGCCACTAAGTACTAATATTTGTTACATGTTATTGAGACATCCTGTTTCTCAGTGATATGTGATTTGGGTTATGCTGCGCGTTCTGATTACGAATACACACTATGGCCACTTTCCGCTGTAGTGAGTTATTTCATTTTATTCAGGTCTAGACCATTTATTCATAACGGCTATCAGCTGTAGTCTTTTCAGTGGATGTGGGGCAACAGGAGGCAATCATCACTACTATCACTATATTTTCAAAATCAGCTTGATGTATCACAGCCTTAAAAACAGTCTAGATTCTAGTGTGGACTATCGAACACTAGATAACAGATATAGTGTTCATCTTTAGAGTAAAGGCTTCTGATACTTCATGCTCTGCTGGTTCACAGGGGTGATGTGTCTTACATAATTTGATATCTCACCATGTGTAGCTTCATTATTTTAATTTAAATGCAGATATCATGAGTAAAAAATATTTAAATAGTGTTATTTAGCCCCTTTCCTTACAGAGGTAGTCTTCATCTTCAGGTTCTTCTTTTATAGGTTTCTTTTGAAATTCTCCATTCAGTTGGTCCTCAGGGCTGAAGTGACCCTCAGAGCCTGATGACCCTCTAGCTGAAGTCATAGAAGTTTCTGTCTGTACAGCCTTGCACAGATAGTGACCAAAGGACAATAATACATACACTGTACATAATACGCATTGTATAATAGAGTTTTACTGTTAGTAACGTGTATGTGGAGCCTTAACACATTCATTTGCCTTACAAATGACACTTTTATTTTTGCAAATCAATATGCTGTTAAAGTAAATTTTCAAAGTCAGAATTCATTATTTGTCAGCAGATCTTTAAAACGAAATTAAAAAACAGAAAAATGATGCTTGCACAATTATTCAATCCCTTCACACTAGTACTTGGCAGAACCACCTTTTGCTGCAATAACACCTTTAAGTCTGTTGGGCTAAGTTCCTACCAGGACCCACACTGTTTGAGATTTTCACCCTTTCTTCCACCAGATTTGCTCTAGATTCTTCAGAGTGGTTGAAGAGTGTTGACTGCAATTTTCAAAGTGCCACAGATTATCAGTGAGATACAGATCTAGACTTTAACTTGGCCACTGTAGAACATTCACCTTTTTGTTTTTAACCACTCCTGTGTTGCTTTGGCCTTGTGTTTGGGACCACTGTCCTTCTTAAAGGTGAAGTTTCTTCCAAGGTTTGTTTAATTATTTGTTCATTTATTTTAGTAGACTGAAGCATGTTCTCTTGAACCTTTGCTCCATCCTTTCTCCATTCAATTTTTTACAAGAAGCCCAGGTTCTGAGGATGAAAAGCATCTCCAGTGCATGATGCTGCCACCACCATATTTCACTGTACGGATCTTGTTAATTGAGGTATAGCCAATGTTAGGTTTCTGCCACACACATAATTTTGAAACATGTCTCCAACAAACATGTCCATTTTGGTTTCATCAAAACAAAAAACACATCTTCAACAGGCCACTCTCATGCTTTGATATGGCTCTTCCTGAGAGGAGTTGTCTTGACACAACAATGTGTACATGCTCCCTTCCTTCCTCCCCCTCAGAGCCACAGATGATACTATCATCACTCGGCGATAGTTAGGGAGAACGATAGGACGATGGCATATGGCGCATGATGTCACAAGCCTACTTCCCTCATCAGTCTCCTTCTTGTTTTTGTGCTAAGTGAGGGAGGGCCCTGACTAGGTAGTGCTTGGTTGTTCTGATCCAGCTAAGTGAACTGTGTCCTCATTAAGACAATATATTTCATCTGGAGCTTCTAGAACCTGGGGGTTTGAATACTTATGCAAGCAGCATTTTTTAGTTTTTGATTTTCTTTGAAATACTTGCTGACCAATAATTAATTTTGCCTTTGCAATAAATATCCTGACAGAAAAAATGTGTATTTATCAATTGTTATTAAGAAAAATGCAAGCCACAGTATTTACCAAAAAAACCAAAAGGAAACAAAAAGATCAAATGTCCTAATTGTTATTTCTTAGAAAGATATTTTTGAGAACGACTTTTCCATAAAACCTCCTATACTGTCAGTATTCATCACGGTGTTATAAGCTGAAATGGAGAGAATTTACAAGGATAGGTAATTAGCTGATTTAAAAAATAAAAAATATCTAACTAGTGGTATTGTGCACCACTGCAATCTGTTTTAACGCAACCAGACAATAACAGAAAACAGAAACATGCAATAACAGTTGAAGATGTTATTTAATAAATAAAATTTGTGTATTCTGATGTAGTGAATAATTTCCCACTGTAAATTATTACTGAACGTAATGAATACACAGACTTTACCTGTGAAGATGTAACAGCAGGAGTCTCACAGGATGGTCTGGCTTCTGCTGATTTCATTATAAGAAGCCTAAAGGGTTGTAACAGCAAATATTTTGGCTAAAATATTCATAAGATCAATTACAGAATGTTTAAAAAATTAATACAAGCTGTGCAAAGCACATGACCTCAATTTCAGTGACAAGAAACATGTGAATTGTGATTTTCTTAATTTTATACAAATGAAGTGTGACGCTATAAAGCGACAGTTGGTTCGAATTACTTCTCAGACCAATTTTATGGTGTATGTGGTCTAACATTTCTTGAGTCCTTAGCTCACAACTTTAGTTCTTACTTGCAGAAATGGAAGAAAAATGGAAGAGAAACTTATATCTGTGGTTTCATTTTATCCTGTCATCTTTTTTTCCCCCAATATACTGTCATTTATACTGCCACATTCATTACATTACAAATTATTTGGAAAGAAGTAGCAGAGAACTGTATGTGGCTGGCACAGATTGCTTTGCTAATCATACAACAAAGCTAGTAGGATGCTTAGAACATAATGTAAATCAGACAACCAGGTTTCACACTGATCAATGCATTATTTAATTTGGGTTTAACTAGTTAGCTTTAGAAGCTATGTATAGGTACTACAGTTTCTCTTTGGAAGCAAAAAAGTCAAACTTTTGGTTGAGCAGTTTGTTGATGGTGGAGTAGTTGCTTTATGTCCCAGGATGCCCTCATGTCTGTGTTAGCTTCTGGCTCTCCCTTTTAGTTATGCTGTCATAGCTAGTCTTGCCGGAGTCCCAAAATACGTTGTCCTTAACCATTAGAGGACAAAAGCTTACCTAACAATCTCTCCCTCCCTCCCTCAGTCAAGCTACACATGCTACTCCTGAGATACCAGTGATCCTGGCCCCTTCTGGGCCCATATGGACAGGCTAAAGATCAATGAGATTACTGAGGATGGTACCACTTAGAAATCATGATTGACACGAACAGTTTTGCTCTCAAGTCTCCATCAGTGAACAGTTGTTAACTTCAACAAAACAGACTTCATGTGAAAACTGTAATGAATTTTCTGGTTACACAACTGCAATATTTGTCCATGTAGTACACAGTTATAGAGGGAATGATTTATAATCGCACTATCGGGTGTCACACAGATGAGGATGGGTTCCCTTTTGAGCCCGGTTCCTCTCAAGGTTTCTTCCTCATATCGTCTCAGGGAGCTTTTCATCACCACCCTCACCTCTGGCTCGCTCATTAGAGATAAATTTATACATTTAAAATTTCTATCCTGAGTTTATATATTTCTGTAAAGCTGCTTTGTGACAATGTCCATTGTTAAAAGTGCTAAACAAATAAAACTGAACTGAAACTCGACGCCTACTCAACAAACCTAGTCCTTCTTGTTACTAATTTGTATGACAGAAGTACCATTAAAATATACTTCAAAGATGAAAGAAGCTACTGAGAAAGACTATTTCAGACATTTGACCCTGCTGTGACCTTAAACCTGTTTGGATCAATTCCACAACCTAATCAGTTCATCTGCTGTTTACAAGCATTTGGGAGCCAATTGGGAGTCGACTCTTCTTAGTGAGCCGAGTCAAATGATCTGATTCACTGAAAAGAGCTGGAATTCCCATCTCACACAATGAGTCTGAAACATTCCTAATAGCTGCTAGTGCAGATTTAAAAACACATCGACTCGTTAGTAGTCAATATTTGCAAATAAGTAAATAAATAAACGAAGAAACATAAATAAATCAGTCAGTGTGTATAAGTCAGCTTGCTGAACCGACTTCACCAAGGCTGAATCTCAAATGTCTCTCCAATGGAAATATAGAGCACTACATAGGGTTTAGAAGCTGTTATGTTGTCCCCTATGTAGTGCACTTACACAGGAAGTACAAATCAATTTGGGATTTAACCATTACTGTTAGCCAAGCAGCTAATTTAGCAAGCTAAAGTTTAACTCACCGTGGGCTTTAAAGCAGAACGGAGTTTAAAAACATAAATACAGACACAATGTTTTTGGTTTTAATGTTACTCTAATTGCAATACTGTGAAATAATTGTAAGGCATAAATGATTAGCTGTGCAGAAAGCTCAGCTGTCCAAAGAGAAAAACAGCAGCTTCTTCTTCATCTATGAGTCTATAGGGCAGGAGTAGACTGCACACCTACTGCCACCTACTGGAGACTTGTGTAATTACAACAACTATTGAAAAAATTGTGTCACTGTAAATATTATGGCTAAAGAGAAACCGAAACTAAACTGACCGCATCATCTCAGTCACTGTGAGAAATTGCCAGGGCATTATTTTAAACAGCTGACATGAGTTCAGCGTTTGAGAGTTAAGGAATTCTGACTTCACATTAACAAATGCAAGCAACTCTCTCTCTCTCTCTCTCTCTCCTTCACTCTCTGTCGAGCTACACAGCTACTCCTGAGATGCCAGTGATCCTGACCCCTTCTGCTGTCCATACCTGCCTGATCCATCCTGATGCCCTACTTCTGGATGGAGTTCTCATCGGTTGGAGATCGCTCACTGCTGCTGGGGGTGGTCCAACATGGACGGCCTGAAGATCATTGGGATTGCTGGGGATGGTGCCACTTGAGGGCTGTGGAGATGGCTTGGGGATCACATATGGTGAGCTGTAGTGGAATGTCTTGACCCCGATTGCTGTGGTGGCTTTGGGGCTGCAGTAGCTGCGAGCAGTTTTGCATTCAGATCTCCATCAGTGAACAGTGGACAAGTTCAAGAGAACAGACTTCATGTGAAAACTGTAATGAATTTCCTGGTTACACAATTGCACTATTTGTCCATGTAGTACACAGTTATAGAAGGGATTTATTTATAATCGCTCTATCCGGCATCACCCAGATGAGGATGGGTTCCCTTTTGAGTCGGGTTTCTCTCAAGGTTTCTTCCTCATATCGTCTCAGGGAGTTTTACCTCACCATCTTTGCCTCTGGCTCGCTCATTAGGGATAAATTCATACATTTAAAATGTATTTTGATTGAATTTAATTTTAATGTATTTATTTCTGTAAAGCTGTTTTGTGACAATGTCCATTGTTAAAAGCACTATACAAATGAAACTGAATTGAACTGAACTGAATGACTTTCACTAGGGCCAAATTGTGATGGCTAGACAACTGGGTCAGAGCATCTCCAAATTGGTAGGTCTTGTGGGGTGTTCCTGGTATGCAGTGATTAGTACCTACAACTGTTGAACCGGCAACAGGGTCATGGACACCCAAGGCTCACTGATGTGCGTGGGAAGTGAAGGCTTTCCTGTCTGGTCCGATCCCACAGAAGAGCTACTGTAGCACAAACTGCTGAAAAAGTTAATGCTGGCTCTGATAGAAAGGTGTCAGAACACACAGTGCATCACAGCTTGCTGTGTATGGGGCTGCGTAGCTGCAGACCACTCAGAGTGCCCATGCTGACCCCTGTCCACCACTGAAAGCTCCTACAATGGGCACATGAGCATCAGAACTGGACCACAGAGGAATGGAAGAAGGTGGCCTGGTCTAATGAAACATGTTTTCTTTTACATCATGTGGAAGGCCGGGTGCGTGTGCGTCGTTTACCTGGGGAAGAGATGGCACCAGGATGCACTTATGGGAAGAAGGCAAGCCGGCGGAGGCAGTGTGATGCTCTGGAAAATGTTCTGCTGCGAAACCTTGGGTCTTGGCATTCATGTGGATGTTACTTCAACATGTACCACCTACCTAAACTTGCAGACCAAGTACACCCTTCATGGCAATGGTGTTCCCTAATGGCAGTGGCCTCTTTCAGCAGGATAATGCGCCCTGCCACACTGCAGAAATTGTCCAGGAATGGTTTGAGGAATATGACAAAGATACTCCAAATTTCCCCAGATCTCAAACTGATTGAGCATCTGTGGGATGTCCTGGACAAAAAAAAATCTGATCCATGGAGGCCCCACCTCTCAACGTACAGGACTTGAAGGATCTGCTTCTAACATCTTGGTGCCAGATACGACAGCACACCTTCAGAGGTCTTGTGGAGTCCATGCCTCGATGAGTCAGAGCTGTTTTGGCAGCACAAGGGGAACTTACACAATATTAGGCGGGTGGTTTTAATATTATGGTTGATCAGTGTATGTGCACATCCTCATGGACAAGAAAACAGTTTATGCACAAAACTGGCATGTTCAGTCTTTTTATCCATGAGGCCCACTTTAGTGTTTTTTTTTTTTTTTTTTAACAGAGAAGTATGCATTCCCACAAACAATTTGATAACAAACCATGCAGAAAACAACATAAACACATCAGTAGAGCGGTTAGAATATACTTATACTCCAATTCCAACAGACCAATTACACTAATTTCCTCTTCAAAATCATTAATTTGTGTACTAGATCCCTTACCTACACATTTCTTTAAACAGACAACACCTTGAACAATTGACCCTCTCAAAAGGTTCCTCCGTTAGCACTGGGTATGTAAATCCTGAATCCTGAATCCTTCAAACTAGCAGTTATCAAACTCCTGACCCAGCTGTCTAAACACAGGCCAATATCAAACCTCCCCTTAGAATGGCCTTCTCCTGGCTAAAGTCTTATTTTTACTGATCTTTATCAGTTTGTAGATGCAAATGGTGACTTCTCTTTGCATACGAAAGTAAAGTAAAACACCAGATACTGAATAACTTTCTCCTAATTAATTAGTTTAATGGTTAAAAAAAACATATTTCTGGGTTGCCATACCCTTAAATTTGGCATCCGATTGAGAATTAGGAAAAATGAGAGTAAAAATGTGCTAAAATGAACAGCTACAAATTAATTAAACACTTTACACAATATGTGTCTTTATGGCATCCCAGTACATCTCTGTAGAGCAAAGTTTTCAGATTATCAGTACACATCACAATAATATTACATTACTTCAGTGTTACAAGTACCATATTTATTAAAATAATTAAACAACTTTTAAATAATTCCACACAATAAATAGACAGACCATTTAACAATATACAGAAAAAATTAGAATGACTAAAAATGTCAAACATTAACGTGTTCTTGACGATTCTGTTTCCTGTTCAACCAATAACAAGCATTTACATTTACTGCATTTGGCAGACGTCCTTATCCAGAGTGACTTACAGAAGTGCTTTGAAGTCTCATTCAATAAATACATCCTGATACTGGTTCACTAGTTCACGGACTAAGAATACCATCAGTCTAAAAAAAAAACCTCTGTTGGGGTGGTAAAATAGTAAGAAAAGCACACAGACAACACAAGATTTTTTAAATTATTATTTTTAAATAAAGTGCTAATTTAGCCTAGCCAAACTAATCTTCACATTATTGTCGTCCTTTAAATCCAATTTTATGTTTAATATACAGGTGAGAAAGTGTTAGAAGACAAATCAAATGGAATTAATGTTTTTCTATTTAGTAAGCCACACTAAAATAAAAAAACATTATGAACATTTGACATAACCAGATAATATTCAACGGGGTTACAATTGCTAAAAAATTAGCAAATGATTGCTGACAGCTCATTACAGTGTCTTAACTTGTATTTGAGTAAGTAAGTAAGACTCTTCTCTTTGAGCAGTGACATGGATTTTCTCCTCTGGTATTGTGAAGGTGTGTCTGGAGACTGACCCAAATTTTAGGAGCAACACTACTTTTTTCCTGGGTGAATACTTTGGTGACAATGGAGATTATTTCATTGGATAAAACTCTTCCCACACTGTAAGCAGGGATACGGCTTCTCTCCTGTGTGAATGATCCGATGTATCTGGAGTGAATTTGGTTCGCTAAATCTCTTCCCACACCCTAAGCAGACATATGGCTCCTCTGCTGTATGAATTTGCTGGTGTATTTGGAGTATTCTGGTGAGTGAAATGCTTCCCACACTGTGAGTGGTGCTATTGCTTCTCTCTAGTGTGAATTTGCTGGTGTATTTCGAGATTACTCTGTCGTGTAAAACTCTTGCCACACTGTGAGCAGATATACAGCTTCTGTCCAGTGTGAGTGTGCTGGTGCCGTTGGAGAGTACTCTCTCTATTAAAATGCTTTCCGCACTGCGAGCACTGATACGGCTTCTCTCCCGTGTGAATATGTTCATGCCGTTTGAGATGACACTGTCGAGCAAAACTCTTCCCACACTGCGAGCAGTGATACGGTTTCTCTCCTGTATGAGTGCGCTGGTGCCGTTGAAGAGCACTTTCTTGATTAAAACTCTTCCCACACTGTCCACAGTGAAATGGCCTCTCTCCTGTGTGGATGCGCTGGTGTATTTGCAGAGTATTCTGTTGAAGAAAAACCTTCCCACACTGTAAGCAGGGATACGGCTTCTCTCCTGTGTGAATGAGCTGATGGATTTGGAGAGAATTTGACTGGCTAAAACTCTTCCCACACTCTGAGCAAATGTACGGCTTTTCTCCAGTATGAACGCGCTGATGCCGTTGGAGCGCATTCTGGTAAGTAAACCTCTTCCCACACTCTGAGCAGGTAAAGGGCTTTTCTCCAGTATGAACACGCTGATGCCGCTGGAGCGCATTCTGGTAAGTAAACCTCTTCCCACACTCTGAGCAGTGATACGGCTTCTCTCCTGTGTGAATACGTCTGTGCCGTTGGAGAGTACTCTCTCGATTAAAACGCTTTCCACACTGTGAGCATGGATACAGTTTCTCTCCTGTGTGAATGGTTTGATGGGCTTGAAGATGACTCTGTCGGGCAAAACGCTTCCCACACTGTGAGCAGTGAAACGGTCGTTCTCCTGTGTGAATGCGCTGGTGTTGTTTCAGATGACACCGTCCAGCAAAACGCTTCCCACACTGTGAGCAGCAGTAAATTTCTTTCAGTTTGTGAGAGGACTTAACAAAGCGAGGACCGGTGCGTGTTTGCTTATGTGTAGAGATTCTTGTGGTTTTTGGAGTTTCATGTTTAAATTCTTCTGATTTCAGCATGCTCGTATTTTCCTCATTGTGGCATCTCTTGATATGTTTGTGAAGGTCAATTTGTGACGTATAGAAAAGTGAACACGAGCAAGAGAAACCTTTCAATGGGCAACCACTCGTTCCTGGAACACAAAATGAATAGAAAAATGCAAAGTTAAACAAAACTAGGTTGTTAGATACCTACCCACATGTAAAGCATTATTACATTTATCTGAGATTATTCAACCAAACAGTGAAGTAATAAAACCAGTAATAAAAGCAAAACCATTATAATGAAATTGCTATTAAATAAACAACATACAAAATAATAATTATTAATATAACACGTTTTAAGAATTCTATATGAGGAAGAGCAAAGCAGAAACCTGCACACAGACTGAGATTATGCCAAGATATGTATGCATGTAGTGTGTATTGTAATATGAATACAATTTTACATTTACATTTATTGCATTTGGCAGATGCCCTTATACAAAGCGAATTACGGAAGTGCTTTGAAGTCTCTATCAATCAATACATCCTGATACTGGTTCACTAGGTAACGCACTAAGAATATTATCAGTCTAAAAACTCTGTTGGGGAGGTAATATATTAAGTGCTAGAGGATTGAAGGGAGCATGGTGCAGTGCTGGGTGTGATAAGAGCTTTGAGGAAAGTGGGTGCTGAGCCTACTTTTGGCTTAGTAGGCAAGCATCAGTGTTTTAAATCTGATGCAGACAGCTGTAGGAAGCCAGTGGAGGGAGTATCGAAATGGGGTGGCGTGGGAAAACTTAGGAAGGTTGAAAACAAGTTGCACAGCTGCATTCTGGATCAGCTGTAGAGGTCAAATGGTACTCAGGGGCAGACCTGCCAGGATGAGTTGCAGTAGTCCAGTCTCGAAATGACAAGGGACTGAACGAGCACCTGAGTTGCCTGTGTGGAAAGAAATGGACGAATTCTTCTGATGTTATAAAGGAGAAATCGACATGAGCGTGTCAGATTAGCAAT
>CM075031.1:810966-835105 GCA_037576675.1 Pangasius sanitwongsei | reverse complement strand
TGCAGAAGATAGGGATAGGTGGAGAGTGATGATTCGCTGTGGCAACCCCTGAAGGGAAAAGCTGAAAGAAGAAGAAGAAGAAAGAACTGGTATACTCCTTTCTCTGTGACACATACAGATGAACAGATAATTTACTGAGGATGGAAACTTCTGGATATTTTGGAGGTGCCACTTGAATCTCATAATTGCATGATTCTCTCTCTTAAAGAAAAAAAGGTCCATATTAGAACATATGTCCAAACTGGAGCACAAAGCACTTAAATCTGGATGAACCATTAACATAATTTCCATATTTTTAATGATATAAAAAAAACACAGCTGAAATATCACAGTAAAGAATTGCTGACAGTGTGAATGCATGAGATGGTACCATTTTATGCTCCAAACTAGACAGAAACTGAATCATTTGATCATCTCAAGGTGTATTCCATAATCTAGCAGTTTACTGATTAACAAGTAAATTAACCAACTGCACAGAAGTTTGAAGAAACAACATTTATTTAATGAGAACCAGACAATGAAGTATCACTAATGTATTATATACAAGGAAGTTTCATTTGAGGAAGCGTGTATCTAGCGTCCTCTCCTGGAGCCGCCACCCCTTCCCCCTGCAAATTTTCCTCCTTTCACTTTCTTTCGCACACCGCTTGACTGTTCGGCGTCATCGCCTTCTTCGTCTCTTCCTCTCCTTTTCCTCTTTTCTCCCTGCTCCTTCATCTCCTGTGGAGAGAGAAAGATGTTGGTGAACTTTTAATCTGAATAAGTTCATGTGCATGTGAACACAGCCAGCATTAAGTGTTAAAATTAAAAAAAAAAAAAAAAAAAAAAATCAATAAATAAAAGACACGTACGAGTCGAGCGAATCTCTGCGCCTCGCTCACTCGTTCCACTAGCATCATCACTTCCTCTTCCTGTGTGGGGAAAGCAGGAAGTTTCTTCCCAATCAGAGTTTCAATACGCTGGAAAAGTTCCACATCATACCTGAAGACAGAAAACGCAACATTACACAATGAGAAAGCGGCACTTTTTCAGTGGAAAGAAACTAATTTGCTCTGTGCTGTGTGTTCATGACCACCACTTATTTCTATCGCCTGCATAAGGTGTGTTGTTTTTTAAGTATTTAAATAATTTATTTATAGTGACAACATCCTTAATTGTGGTTATTGCACTGCACTAACTGATTTAAACTGACTTAAGGGCATCTAATACTGTGCTTAGTGTCGTTTTTTTAATGATTATTAAATGTGCTTACAGAGAGCAATGTGTTGAGTAGAAATTATCCAATGACTAAAGATTTACACGATGTGTGATGGTTTATGTACAGTGTTAAATGTGACTTATTGAATGTGTTAATTGATTTAATCTGACCAGTAGCTTTTTTTTAATTTAATGTAATTTATTATGTGTGTGTTAAATGTAATGCATTTACAGTGATGAGAGTAATTTACTGTGTAGATGTGTTTTATTTACAGTGTTAAAAAGCTTCATTTATTTATAGACTGTATAAAGTCAGATTTATTAGCAGGTTTGGTTTGATCACTGATTGATCCACCGTTCAGTGAGATTTATTTATGTATTTACAGCGTGTTAAATGCGGTTTATGAACAGTGTGTTGAGCGTGCTTTATTGGATTACTGTGTAACGAATGTGATGGATTTTCCGGATCGTCCTGCTCGGGCCGTTCTGCCCACCCGGTGGATGTAGTCCTGAAACACACACACACACACACACACACACACACACACTTTACAACCAGCCCTCATGCACTGACAGAATACTTAACAATAGCTGTCTTTTTTTTTATTTTAGTGATCTGTGGTGTGTGTGTTTGTGTATGTCTGTGTTGACTAATGTTTTTTGTGTTACCTTCGAGTGCGTGGGGATGTCGAAGTTGATGACGCAGTCTACATGCGGAATGTCTAAACCACGAGAGGCCACGTCCGTCGCCAGCAGCACAGAGCGAGACTTCGCCTTGAACTTATTCAGAGCACCTAGACGTTTATTCTACACACAACACAAACAACACGGACCAGTGAGTCCCAGGTTTCTTCGCTGCAGTCCAGAAAATGCAAATCTGAAGTCCATGAAGCAGTCCCAGTCCCCACTAGGGGGCATAAAGTACAGCAATAGAGGTATGAGCATGTCGTGCGTGTGTGTGTGTGTGTGTGTGTGTGTACCTGACTCATTTGTCCATGGAGTGGGATGGCGGTGATTCCCAGGTTCCTCAGTAACAGCGTCACCCGCTGTGTGTTGTTACACGTACTGCAGAAAACCATGAACGAGTTCCCAGCTAATTCATTCAGTATGGAGACCAGGTAGCAGTCCTGAAACACACACACACACACACACACACACACGGAGCAGATGAGTGGGTATGTAATATAGTATTTAAATTAAGCTTGTGCCTGTTTCATTATTAGTCGTAGTGGATGATCACCTTCGACTTTCTCAAAATATCAGGTAAAATTGACATCTATTAAAATCTACACATTAATTTCCTCCCTATCAATTTTCTTACTCCAGTGGCGCTCAACTGTTTTTGCCACAGCGACAAAACTGCACCCAAACCCTTTGTCTGTGTTTAATCCGCTACTGTTGTAAACTACTTTACGCCGCTGACATCACACTGAGCATCTTTCCGACTGTATCACACGCCACGGCAGACTGAACCAGAACTACAGCTAACATCACGCTCTCTCTGGTTACGCAGCGCTGCACACTGCCACGCTAGGTAGATTCTTACTGGCTCAGCACGCTGCCTTTTCTCACAGGCATAAAATATCATTCTCAGAAATGATACAAATGAGACAAATATAATCTATCTTTCCTGTAATATAACTGATGATGTGCAAAGAAACTTCTGTATAAAGATTCAATATTAAATCTGTCCTCTCATTTTCACGACCGGGTTGCATATTGGGGGAGGGGAAAAAAAAAATCTCAATGATTCCTGATTACAATTTCGAATTTTTTTTTTTTTACATAATGCAGTTGAAAAATTATGCAATATTATAAGGTTTTTTATTTATTAGAATGGACTTTGGGACAAAAAATATGTCGAAAATGACGTCATTCCAAACGATTATATTTTACATCAACTTGTTCATCTGACTTTTCAAACCTGTAGCAATTCCACATCTCTGAAGTGATATCTGAATCTTTACACACATATACATACACATACACACACGTACAACCTCGATTAGAACGTTTTGAAAATCACATTAAAACATTAATTGGAATTAAGTGAATTAATCATGAGAATAACCCAGCACTAGTTGCATGTGTTTTAATTTAAGTCGGCTAATAGTGTGAATCCGGGATATTTTTGCACTAGGTTATCTTACCGTGTAATGTTCATAGCAGAGCGCTCGGATTATGAACAGGGTTTTTGCTATTTCCTTGTTTATTACCTTATATTTCGCCGGGATAAATATGTAATATTGCTGCAGCTTGTCCACTGTGGCGTATTTGGTAGAAACGGCGCATTTCACCGGATCCTTTAAGGCAGCTCTCTGCAATTTCTGGACCTAAACATACCACACACACACACACACACACACACAACAGCAACAACACACAAGTTCTGAAATGAATAGTGCACATTTATCAGTATCTATCAGCAGTAATTAAGCTTCTCACTACAATTCTCATATGAGTGAAAACATAAACGGAGAAAAGAGACTGCGTGTGTGTATGTGTGTGTGTGTGTATGCATTGTGTGTGTGTACCTTTTTCGTCATGGTGGCAGAAAACAGGAATGTGCGTCTCTCTCTGGGAATCACCTTCAGGATCTTATCGACCTGAGAGACAGAGAGAAAGACACACACAGACAGAAGGGCTGAAGCTCAGGATCTGAGAAACGGATGTGACCTTATCGTGTGTCGCGTGGAATCATAATTTACCTCTGACTCAAAGTCCATGTTGAGGATCCGATCTGCTTCGTCCATCACCAGGAACTTCAGAGCTCGAAGATTAAATCCCTTTGTGTTCTCTAGATGGTCAATTAATCTACCGGGAGTAGCTGATACACACACACACACACACACACACACACACACACACATTCAATTCTTTAGTGTTCTGAAGGTGATATGGGAGTAACTGACACACCCACACACACACACACACCCACCCACACACACTCACCAATCACTACATGGGGTTTCTTAGCCAGCACCAGCGACTGTGACATCATGTCAATTCCACCAACAATGACAGCTGTAAGAAACACACACACACACACAAACACACACACACACACACACAAACACAAGCTAATTATCAAAAATTATAACTCATAAAAACGTCGTCCTTCAGTAAATGAAAAGCGGTAATCATGGGCTGTTCCAGTGTCTAACTGACCCGTCTTCACCCCGATGCTGGAGCCCAGGGCCTCGAACTGCTCGGAGATCTGGAAGGCGAGCTCTCTGGTGGGCGTCAGGACGAGCGTGTGGAGACGCTGAGGAGACGAGAGCAGACACTGCAGGATGGGCAGAGCGAACGCTCCCGTCTTCCCCGAACCCGTCTCAGCCAGACCAATCACGTCTCTCCCTGAGAGAGACACAGAGTGAGACCGATAGACACACATAGAGAGACAGATAGAGACACACACACACACAGACAGATAGAGACAGACACACACACACACACACACAGAGTGAGACAGACACACACACACACACAGAGTGAGACACACACACACACACACACAGAGTGAGACAGATAGACACACACACACACACACAGAGTGAGACACACAGAGAGACAGACAGGTTTTGGAGATGCACACATGAGTCTCACCCTGTAGAGCGACAGGAATCGCCTCTATCTGAATCTTGGTAGGTTTTTTCCATCCCAACTGATCACACGCCTCACACAGCACCTCTGTTACTCCCTATACATACACATACACACACACACACACACACACACACACACACACACACTTACTTACTTACTTACTTAAGCACATAAACAGGGAAACAGCCAGGGTGTATATAACACATTGCTCAGTAGCTCTAGCTCTGTTCCCTGCGTGTGGGTAAAGATGAATAATCCGCTTTACCAGCTCTTTGAAGCTCTTTGTCGGCTCTTCTGTCTCCTCCGCGTTTGTAAATTTAACATCATCCTCGTTTGATTCCGCAGAAACTCCTGGACTGCAGGCTTCAGCTCTGTCCGGTGAGTCCGCCATGTTTCAGGACCAACGTGTTGTGAAGACGAACTGCGCATGAGCGGAAGTGACCAGTGTGGCCGCAATGTCTTATGGGAAATGAAGTTCCCAGAGGAGTGTGTGGCAAAAGAATAAAAACATTATAAATAAATAAACAAACATAATTATTTTCGTCCTGAATGCCGCAACATAAAATGTTTTCTTATTTTCTACAAATATAAAATGTTAAACGTGTAATTAGCTGCACAAATGACTTCAAATATTATATTAAGTTTGAGGCTGATTAATATAATTAGCACTCATAATTCTGGATATAAAATGTTTTAGTCTTACCATCAGCAAATTATATTTATATTATGTATATTATACTTTTTAACATTTTGATTCTGCCCATCATCCCGTCCGCACAGACCTGACAACAGCTGCTATGCTGTCGATGTCTGAATAAACCTGGAGACTTCTCTGGACTGACTGATTTATTTTTAATTATTAATAAATAATTAAAATCAACAGTAAAGAAAAGCACAGGGAAACACTTAGAGAGGATTTTGGTGTTTATTTTAGAGTTGAGGAAAGAAATCATCACATCATTCCATCTCCGAAATCTGACACTAAACATCTACATACAGAAAAACAAACTCAATATAAAACCTCCGGTAAGGACTGAATCGCACAAACGACGGATTAATCAGTGAACGCTAGCATAGAAACGAAATGCTAACCTCTTCGACCAATCAGCTTCCACCTTCCCCGCCCCCCCCCCCCTTTGTCTCACAGTAACCCCTCCATCTCCCGCATGAAGGCTTCGTACACCTGGTCCTTCGTCTTCATGCTGGGAGGGGCGGAGCTTGAGCCGGGCGGGGCGGGGTTTGCGGAGGGCATGGCTCTGAGGCTGTGTCCCACCCTCTCCTCGTCCCTCCTCCCTCCTTTCTCGGAGTGCGTGGCCCCCTGCGGGCCCATCCGGTCTCGGCGCACGCGCAGCGCCGTGGGAACAAACCGCATCACTTCCGCTTTGGGGTTGATGATCTGCGGTTTTGCCGAGATAGTAGCGGCGCCCGATTGGCCAGCAGCGCCGGGGACGCTCGTGATGTTGGCGCGCTTCTCTATGGTGTGGGTGGGCGGGTTGACAGGGGTGGGAACGGTACCCGGAGGAGGCGGCATCTGCAGAGACGACGGGCGGATGGAGAGAGAGAGCGAAGGCGGAGCTAAGATGGAAGGATCGCCGGAGGAGGAAGACATGGCGGAGGAAGTTGGGGGCTTCTGACGAGGAACGATGCTGGGAGGGGCGCTCAGGACGTTGGGGTTCAGAGGGGGCGGGAACATGGAGAGGGGCGGAGCCATCCGTGGAGGACCAGCACGAGGAGGAGGGGGAGGAATTCCTACAGAAAAACGTGCGCAAACAGGAGGATTATGGACAGAAACGAAAACAACAGACACACAGTACAGCTTAACTCGAGCTCTCGCATGCTGATTCTGATCAACATATACATTTATTCCATTTAATAAAACCGACTGATGCTGTCAAAATAAATATACAGAGGAAATGATGTAAAGCTGGACTCCCAGGTTAATCCACCTGTGATAGCAAAGTTAGCTATTGCTGGTGGAATGATTTCGCTAAGATGCAAAATTTGTCTTAGGATATGTGAACCTCAAAGACTGGTACTAATACTAGCAACACGCACCTGGTGGCGCAGGGGGAGGCAACCTGGGAGGCGGTCCTCGTGGAGGTGGACCTGGAGGAAGGCCTGGTGGTGGACCAGGGGGTGGGCCTGGAGGACGCCCAGGAGGGGGACCGGGGGGCAACATACGAGGCATCGGCCCCCTCAGGGCACCAGGTAGAGTGGGGGGTCTGAGGAACGGAGGCGCACCTGTAGATACGAACACGATACAAAACACTCAATTTTTCCTTCTTCTAGTCGGCTTGAATTCTCGCTGTAGGTTACTGATGCTCCTGACTCACCTGGTGGAGGCCCAGGAGGTGGACCTGAGGGTGGGCCTGGAGGCCTCATCGGAGGAGCAGGAGGAGGTCCTAAAGGAGGAGGGCCTGTGATTGGTGGTGGCTGCAGGTGGGGTGGAGGCTGCTGCTGTGGTGGCGGACCTCCCATTGGTGCTGACGGTGGGGGGAGTCTGTTCAGTGAGGGAGCTGATTGGCTGTCGCCGGGGGGCTCCAGGGCCTCGCTATCGGACTGATCAGAGTCTGTGTACTCTTCCTCTTCAACCTCCTCCTCTTCCTCTGGAACAGACTGACCTACACACACACACACACACACACACACACACACTGTAAGGACCCTAGCAGTTTTCAGCAAAGGACATCACCACAGTTTTTTTCGTTTGAGTCCTGTAGTTTTTTTTATACACTTATATTCCAGTATCTGGTATAACAACATACTGCACATAAACAAACAAATATCTAACTAGACGACGTAACTAGCTATTGTTTGCAGTCTTACAAGTAGCAGAAAGTTTGCCGAAAGTTTGACTGTCGTGCTTTTACTTCTACTTTTAAACAAATGTATCCTGATTGTGAAAGTAATCCAGTTCACGAGTTCACACGAGTTAATGTAGCGTGTGTGTGTGTGTGTGAGAGAGAGTGAGTGCGTACCTGCCATCCTCAACATCATGGCCTGTAGAGGTGTAATAGCCTTCGTTTTCTTCACAACTCTCTTCTTTCTCTTCTTCGCCAGCTGTGGAATATCGGCGAAACGCACAGTGCGACCTAAACACCACCAACATAACCATGAGCACAACACGCAGTACGACACAAACCATCCTGAAGCAACTCTCTCTCTGTCTCTGACCTCTTTCTCTCTCCTCATCCCTGTCTCGTTCATCCTGCCGGCTTCCAATGCCCCTCTTGTCCAGAAGTTCATCCCCCTCTTCGTCACTCTGGTCGTCTGAATCACTCTCTTCCTCTCCTCCGTCTGAGCCGCTATCGCGGTCTCGATCAGCCATGTCCGCATCAGCCTCGCCTCCTGTATCTAACACATGCAAACACACCTCAGACATCATGTGACCAGCCTGTGAATGTGGGTACAAGAGTTTGCAGGTTAGTAGTGTGACTCAGAGCTTTGTTCTCAATCCAAAACTCCACATACAAGAACTAAAAGTAAGTGATTAGCGTGAAACGTCTTGTTCTCAGACTCTGGTCTTAAGATCTTAAGGTACAGATGTGTGGAGATGATAGCAAGCAGGTCTTAATTAGTCTGATCTTTGTCCATGTTTTTTTTGGAGGAGGACTTTGTTGTTGTTCCTCTGATGGTTTCAAGTCAACAAAAGTTAAGACTATTGGACCGAACATTGGCAAAACTGCTCTCTATTTTAAGGTGCTGGACCTGGGCATATCTGGTCTTGGTCCTGGGCTGGAGATTGACATGTCTGATGTTTGTTTTAAGGGGCTGGACCATGAAATACCAGTCCTTGGTCTCAGGTTAGACCATGTCACCTCTGCGCTGTTCTTAAGGAGCTGGAACTTTCCACGTCTGGACTTGGTCTCAGGTTGGATCTTGGTATGTCTGTTCTCAGTATGTCTAGTCTAGTTCTAGCCAACTGTCCATGTCTGAGTAGATCTGTATCTGATCTCAGTCTAGGCCTGAGTCTAAGTCAATAATGAGTTTTGGGATGTCAGGTCTCATTCTGTGGAGGGTCTGAACCTTCAGAGTTACGTTCTTGGTCTTGGGATTGACCTGGCTGTGTTTGGTCTTTGCCTCAAACTGCACCCTGTAATTTATGCTCTAGTTCTGGGTCACTGTCTCGATGTCTGGGTCTTATAAGGTCTGCTGTGTGTGTGTGTGTGTGTGTGTGTGTGTAATTGTGTACCTGGTTTATAGAGCTGAAGTATCTGGGGTGGTGGAGGCCCTGGTGGAGGTCCAGGGGGTTTACGTCCAGGTGGTAACCGAGGAACCCCAGCAACGGCTGCCGATGACACCGCGGTCCCTTTACTGAGACAGACAGTGTGTATCTTTTATTTTATATTTTACACAGGCCTTGTTTTGTTTACACACTGTAAATCAGAACCTGTCAGAACCGGTGCAATCACAACTGCGAACCGCAAAAAAATCACAAATCCTTTTAGGACTTTTCCCTGATAGTCCCAACCACAGACCCTTGAGTCATCACTGCAAATGTAATCCAGACTTTATATCAGGAATTAGGTGCTCAAAGGTACCAAAGGTACCAAAGGTTACCCCATTCAGAATGGAGATAAGTTAAGGATCACAAATAGAGTTATTTAGTAGTTAGGAGTTATTTTAGTCATGCTATTCTTAATTTACCCAAAGGTAGAGGTCTTTTTGAGGATCGATGGCGGCTGGGCTCCTGGCAGCGGGATGTCCTGAATGAGGACGCTGGAAGGTGCATGAGGCATTTCGGGAAGAGGAATACTGTCCACTTCCACAGACTCAGCATTCTAACACACAAGAGAAAAACAGAAAGAGACTTCAGACACGTAATCACACGTGAGACAATTCCATGTTATAATGAGTATAATTTAAGTAATAAATAATATATTAACAAGCTTCACACGCTCACCTTGACGGAGTCGAAGTACAGGGATAGCTGTCCTCGTTTGGTCTCATACTCGAGCTCCAGTTTACGCAGTTCTTTATACGTCTCAGGATTTTCTCTCTCGTACAGACGCACGATTCGCTCAAAGGTCTCGCGCAACTTCTTCCTCTTATCACGCAGCACTTTATCGTTCAACAAGGGCTGCTGTACTGGGTTAAACTCTGACACACACACACACACACACCACGTTAAACACTCACACTTGTGCTAATGAACTGGAGACCAAACATTCGCGTTTCGTGGAAATAATTGATCTGGCCTTCAAGTTTACGTTTTTCTTTTCCTTCACAGGGTTTATTATACACATAAACAAATGTGCAGCTGATTTTAGTCCTTCTGTGGGACCAGGACTCGAGTGTGCTTCACTACAGGGACTGTTATTTGACTAGTTGCTCCCTTATGGGTAACTGGACCAAGACCTGACTACTCACTTCTCAACTTTTCACTTCTTTATGGGGAATGAGACTCGACTAATCGCTTCTTTATGGAAACTGGGACTCGATTAATCGCTTCTTTATGGGAACCGTGACTCGATTAATCACTTCTTTATGGGGAGTGAGACTCGACTAATCGCTTCTTTATGGGGAATGAGACTCGATTAATCGCTTCTTTATGGGAACCATGATTCGATTAATCGCTTCTTTATGGGAACCGTGACTCGATTAATCGCTTCTTTATGGGGAATGAGACTCGATTAATCGCTTCTTTATGGGGAATGAGACTCGATTAATCGCTTCTTTATGGGAACCATGATTCGATTAATCGCTTCTTTATGGGAACCGTGACTCGATTAATCGCTTCTTTATGGGGAATGAGACTCGATTAATCGCTTCTTTATGGGGAATGAGACTCGATTAATCGCTTCTTTATGGGAAACAGGACTTGACTAATCGATTCATTTTAGAGACTAAGACTTTTGTCCCCATGATGTTGGGGGTAAAAAGACAAGTATACACACACCCATCTCATCCAGTTTCTCCATGTCTCTGATGATCTGTCTGGGGTCCTTCATCTTCAGAACAGCAGCTCTCACCATCATCCTCTGCTTCTTGTTCTGTCTCACACACACACACACACACACACACACACAATCAGTCTGATGCTACACACAGGATGTTACTCTATGCACTCTAGTCATCATAAGACAGAGGATTTTACCTTCTTGAGCTCCCTCTTCCTGGCCTCCTTACCTACACACACACACACACACACACACACACACACAGTACAGTGTACGATTAAAACAAACTCTAATCGCGGATGTAAATCTCTTACGGCTTGGAATTTGATTTCATCCATTCTGTTTTGTGAGGAATTTTTCATCCCATGAATAGCACTAAAATATTTACGCTGGTCAGGGTAACGTCTCTAATGAATGAAATGTAATTATTTCTGTACCAGATGTTTTATCTGCAGGAGTTTAATCACCATGGCAACCTGATTAACTGTAACCTATAATCGGTTCTGTTTAAAGTGAGGATGTATATATATATGTGTGTGTGTGTGTGTGTGTGTATACTCACGAGCCTGGTCAGTAGGGTTCATGAATTTTCCACTCTTGGTGGACGAGGTGGATCGACGCCCCATGATCGCCAACACACACCTTCACCTGAAACACACACACAATTATTTAATCTTTTTTATCTACATTACTGTTGCTCCTGAAATAAAGGTCCAGGGTTACAAGGATGCTTTAATGAATAAAATGACTTCCAATGAGAGAGAAGTTGTTCAGTGATGAAAGAATGAACGATGAGATATAATTAATAATGTCAAATATCGCGAGATTTTATTCCAAACACTCCAGAGTAAAACACAAGCTTTCTCTGAGACATAAACCCAGCTTTATTACACATTATTCCTCATGTCTGAGCTTGTGTTTGGTATTAATGAGATAAATTGTATAAGGGAGTGAAATGATACGTTTAGAAGGACAGAAACATACTAAAAGTCCAACTACAGAGAAGCAAAAAGCCATGTTAGCACACAAACACAGCTAGCTTGTGTATATGGTATTTCCTGCATACTTCACTTTTAATTATCTCCCAAGAGGAATTAATAAAATCTCTCAGGGGGATGAAATGCAATCCTGAACATTTAATAATACGATCTTTGGTTAAAAAAAAATCAAGACACACAATCAGCCGCTCATAACCAGTTACACTGAGGCTAATCTCCTGCAGCTGATGCTAACTTAGCTAATCCTGCTAGCGTTAAAGATTAAACAGCAGATTTAACGTTACTGCACCTCAGTCTCAGAGAGAAAACCGGGATTTAAAAATCCCTTTTCCGGAGTTTAAAGTTTAAATCAATCCAAACAATGTTTCTGACAGTTTTATATGAACACAGAATAAAAGCTAGCATGCTGTAAATCCGCCATATTTGACGCTCAACGTTACACACAGCGGAGAACAACAACTTCCGGGTTTCTTCTTCGGCGGTGGAATTTTTAGACCATTGAATGTTTCCAAACGTACAACACATTCAACGCCGCCTATCGGCCAAAGTGCAGCATTACACACAATGAAACGCATGAAATGGAAACGCACGATGGTATTAAAACTGTAGAAACACAGTGCAGAGAGAGAGAGAGAGAGAGAGAGAGTGAGCGAAAATGGAGGAAAAAATGCTAAGAAAGACAGAAAATAGGAAAATACAGAACAGGAGACGCAGGAGGGAGAATATGTAAGTAATAAACACTGTGTGTGTGTGTGTGTGTGTGTGTTCCAGTAAAATACTGAGTGATGGTGTGGTGTTATGAAGCAGACAGCTAAAGTTACAGCTTCACCTCTGACTGTTACAAAGCGCTGACACTGGAGACTCCTTCCATACATGTTACATAAACACATTTCTCCTTACAGAAAACTTCATATCAATGATTACACGTTTTTTAATCCGTTTATGTGAAGCGTAAAGTACTTGTTCATGTGTGTGTGAAAGTACAGAAGAATTGTCTTGATCAGAGTATGATTTAAGTATGATTATTATATAATCCATCAGGTCCAATCAAGAGTTAAAATAATCAGAAATGATGAGATGTAGTCCATTTAATCATGAAGCGAGTGTGACTTTACAGGATACGATTTTACAGGAAATATCTGTGTGTGAATCAACATCAAGTCTGTATCTTTTTACCTGTGTAATGTGTGTAATGTGTGTGATTTCTTACAAAAGTGTATTGTTAAGGTTTATGAAGAATATTAATCAGTATTAAACATTTTAATAAATAAACTAGCTGAGCTTGTGTCACGATTAAAGAGGAGGTACAGGGATAATGAAACAACGGTGGTGAGAGGAAGGGAGTGATAAAAAGAAAAAAAGAGAAAACTCCACCTCCTGAGCTCACTGTTTTAGCGTTGTATAAAAGCGCGGTGTGTAAATCAGGTGATCTAGACATCTCAGGTTTTCACTAAAGTCTGATTTTTGGCATCCAAAACCCTTTAACCCTTTTGGAAAAGATTTTTGTTTATTCTGATATGAGAAAGTTGTCCCACGATGAAAGCAGCCAGGTCTCAGTTACACAGTCATGTAATTATTAATTATTTTACATGAAAAATTAAAACACAGTGAAGAGAAGGATCAGGAACTCAGAGCATTGTTTTTTTCATGTTTAGTTTTATTTCTTACACGAAGCACATTAACATGAGAATAACTACGTCTTTACACCCTCCTTCATCTCTAAGACAATGACGCACACGAATGATGATGTCATCGCCAGTGTGATGTCATTATTTACATTTTTTATTTTTCTCTCTCAGTTACACACTTCAGTATAAAACACTACACACTTCTACTCTAATCTTTATAGCAGTCAGATGTAGCACTAATCTACTCTCGGCTGTCTGTGGCCCCGCCCATTCCAGCATCCTTAAAGGTGATTGGTCAGCTTGGTGTGCAGCTAGAAGGGGATTGGCCCGTAGTGTTTGGTGTAGGCGGCGATGATTCCGGACGTGTCCATCATATCCTCACAGGCCAGGTCCGCCTCACACACCTCACGGAGACTGGAGAGTGTGTGCAATCAGTAAACATGCTAACTGTGTGTGTGTGTGTGTGTGTGTATAATGAGTAAACATGCTAACACTGTGTGTGTGTGTGTGTGTGTGTATATATACCTCTCTAGCTGAGCCAGCGACAGGTCTGCAGCTGCTGTAGCTCTTTTCTGTCTCACCACAGTCGATGCCTCCTCTCTCTCCACAAACACGCCTGTAACACACACACACACACACACACACACACACTGTTAGCATGTTTACTCATTATACACACACACACACACACACACACACACACACACACAGTAGCAGTATGTAGGTTAGCTGGTGGGCTGCAGTCCTGCTGCAGACCCGGTAAAGTGTTTCGGTGAACTGATACAAAACAACACTACAGCAAACAGCTACTGCTGTTAAACCATGAACCACTGGGTCGCTTTATTTACTCTCTCTGGTCTGATTAGCAAACGGAAAAGAAGAATTGTTTTAAAAAAGCAGAACTTTAAAAGACGAATAGAGAGAAAAGAGAGAGAATTGCGTGTTTGTTCTCTCAGCGTCAGCACAGACGTCTCAGATGGTTCAGAGAGCGCGGCTACTAAACAAAGCTGCAGAACAAAGTGTCTGATTTATTGTCATAAACTAATCACTGATGCTGTTTCTGCTTCATCTGGACCTTTAAGAAGGGAATTTTATGTAACTGGTTCTTTACTAATTTTAGTTGATGGCCCCTGGATTAAGGGTAAAAATATTAGGATAATTCAATTCAATTTAATTCAGTTTTATTTGTATAGAATTTTAACAGTGGATATTGTCACAAAGCAGCTTTACAGAAATAAATAAAATAAAACAAAAATTATATCGTAAATATGTAAATTTATCCTTAATGAGTGAGCCAGAGGTGACGGTGCTGAGGAAAAACTCCCTGAGACGATGTGAGGAAGAAACGTTGAGAGGAACCAGACTCAGAAGGATAAAATGATAGAATTAGGATGTAGGAGCTCGGGAGAAATGATTTGCCTGAAAGTGCAAAAAAAAAACCCAGCAAAAATGTTGAAGATGAGATTCTGTGCACGTCACTGTCACGTTTCGAAACACTCCTAATAAGTTTGTTTTCCAGCTGAACGCCAACGCGCGTGTACACAGTAATGCTGACAGCCAATCAGATTGCAGCTTTCAAGATCCTGAAGTCTGTGGCCAGAAAAGTGTACAAAAATATAATACTCTGTATCTTGTGGATGGAGCTTCTAAGGCAGGGACTAGGTTTAATTTACCACACTCACACACACACACACACACACACACACACACACTCTCTCTCTCTCACACACACACACACACACTCTCTCTCTCTCTCTCACACACACACACACTCTCTCTCGCTCTCTCTCTCTCTCTCTCTCTCTCTCTTTCTCTCACACACACACACACACACATACACACATACACTTTTTACCTGCATCATTGGGAGAATCAGGTTTATTAACTGTTGTGTCAGACACATCTGCAACAGAGTAACGGCAACATGTGAAACACAAAAATCCGTAGAAAGAAAAAACACACACACACACACTCAATCACTCACCTATGCATGCGCACAGGGCGATGAGAGCGGAGAGCAGCAGGATGGTCAGAGTCTTCATCTTCGCTGACGTTGAAAATCGCACACACACTCACACACTCGCTGGGTTTATATCTGCGGCTCCGATCAGTGTGATTGGTGGAGGAGTCGGATATCACTCACTCACACACACTCACACACACACACACACACACACACACACACGGGATGATCTGGGATTGTGTATAATTTGTGCATGTAAAATTGTTGCTCTTGTGCTTTAAATTCAAACTTCAGCTGTGGTGTAATTTAGTCTGAGTAGCTGGAACACCCTCAGCCCGTCCTAAAGCCTATTCTCGGCCCACCCTCAGCCTATCCTCAGCCCACCCAAAGCCCACCCTCAGCCCACCCTCAGCCTATCCTCGGCCCACCCTCAGCCCACCCTCAGCCTATCCTCGGCCCACCCAAAGCCCACCCTCAGCCCACCCTCAGCCCACCCTCAGCCTATCCTCGGCCCACCCAAAGCCCACCCTCAGCCCACCCTCAGCCTATCCTCAGCCCACCCAAAGCCCACCCTCAGCCCACCCTCAGCCAACCCTCAGCCTATCCTCGGCCCACCCACAGCCTATCCTCGGCCCACCCACAGCCTATCCTCAGCCCACCCTTTTTTCTTTAATGACAGTGTGACTCGAGCTGGCATGGACTCCACAAGTTTGTGGTAAAACCTTATGATCCATTTTAGATCAAATCCATTGGGGTGTCGTCTGATCTCACGCTTCAATAGACGAGATTAGACATGAGGAGAATCTGATCTTTTGTACACAGCAGTTAACCTGCTCAATATCATGCATTTACTTCCATTTATATAGGGAGCTGGAAATAGTGCAGATTTTCAGTATTAAATATTCAAGATATTGAACATTTACTTTCATTGTTTTAAATATTTCAAAATTCTAAAACCTTCTGTTTATTTCCAATTTTAAATTGGATTGTGGTCTCAGACTTTTGTATATTTAAAATAAAACAGTATCTAAATACAGTTCCCTAAATACGGCTTTTATAAAGGACTTTAAATGGTCTTTGTTACTCGTAAATTATTCGCAGGAGCATTTACCCAAGAAATGTGTTGTTCATGACAATCCAGTTAGTTTGAAAAAAAAGTACATATTCCTACATTTGTTTTAAATTTAAGTATAAGAATAAGGAGATTCACTTAAATGAGGTAGATATAAGGTAGCTAACGTTGTGTAGTGAGGCAGAAAGAGGACTTCTGACATCTCAAATTCCATCCTGCATTTTTTTTTATCATGAAAATAAACTTTAATGATGAGTTTATGTTTGGGACAGATGATTAAACCTGTTAGAGTGTAAAATGTGTTAAAATGCTCCGGTGTTGAAGCAGCAGTTTACTGCATTTGGATTGAAACGCGTCCGACGTGGCTGCGTCCTAAACACAGAACCGGTCTTCAGGCTATTCCCGGAGACGCAGTGTGTGCGTTTGGACCCGCGGTGTGTAATTTAACCGTCTGGATTTCGAACGGTCCAGAAACTCAGACCACCAAAACTTCATCTCGACCTTCTAATCTTGCAGCGAGAAGGATAACGGACATGTGCGGAGAGAAAACGTGTGACCCGGCATGTGACCCCCACCAACACACACACACACAGTAGAGGTAGGATTTTGGAAATAAATATGAACCCTGTGCTCTGTGGATGTGTTCTGGCTCTGACAGTTCCTCAACCTCAGCTACATCTCTCCAGTTCATAATTAGACTCAACTAGAGATGTGAGCGTTGTTCATGCTAACGTTCATGTTAATGTCCATGCTAACGTCACGTGCAGTGGTAGCTCAGCGGGTAAGTTTTTGGGCTACTGATCAGAAGGTTGTGCTTTCAAATCACACCAAGTTGCCACTGTTGGACCCTTGAGCAAAACCCTCAGCTGCTCACTTGTATCATGTCTCTTTTGTTAGTCGTTTTGGATAAAAGCGTTAGCTAAATGAGGGGAATGTAATGTTCATGTTAATGAACATGGTCTTTCTTTGTCCCATGAGCTTAGCGATGCACTCACGTGACTTTTTTTCTTGTGTCCAGCAGGATCTCAGTCCTGATATAATTTAAAAACAAGATCTGTATTTATATCTGTTTAGAACATGTTATCTGTTCATCTTAAACAATGCATTCATATTTGATTACATTTCACTTTGTTTACACAGCCGATGGACGACTTTTGTCTGGAATGTTCTGGTTCTACAGAAATGTTGTAAACTTTGCTTAATTTCAGATTATTGCGTTCACATATACATACATACAGTACTGTGAAAAAAATCTTAGATACATGTAAAGTAATGCTGTAAAGCAAAATGCCATAAAATACTACAAATAGCAGTAAACAGCACTAAACTAAATAAAGTCAGTATCAACTCTTTGCTGTTTAAAAATGCATCCGTACTCTCAGGAACACTTTGTGTAGTATATTAATTTTAACTAAACATTTTGGAGAATCTGCTACAGTCCTTCTGGAGACTCTGACTGTCACACATGCTTCTGTGTTAGTTTTTTCTTTTTAATTTTTTTTTTTTGGATGGAACGTGGTGTATTATGTAATAATGTACCTTCTTTGCTGACATACAAACATTTTTTCTGCAACATAATATTGTTTGGTTGGAAAAGTAACGTATGGAATCTAACTCAGTACTACAAAGTCATATAATAAATACCCATCTCCTGTACCGTTAATCCTACACAGGGTCGCGGGGAGTCTGGAGTCTGTCCCAGGGGACTCGGGGCACAAGGCGGGGGACACACTGGACTGGGTGCCAACCTTTCACAGGGCACACAATCGCACACACTCACACCTCCATTCACACACGACAGACAATTTGGAAATGCCTACATCAGCCTACAGTGCATGTCTTTGGCCTGGGGGAGGAAACTGGAAAACCCAGAGGAAACCCCTGAAGCACTGTGGGAACGCGCAAACTCCATACACACAGGGCAGAGGTAGGATTCAAACCCCCAACCTTGGAGGTGCGAGGCAACAGTGCTAACTGTTAATTAGTTTTAAATATACTGTATATGTTTGTAATAAAAGTTCACACAGTACTGTACATACATACAGTATATACATACATACATACAGTACATACACACAGTACATACACACAGTACATATATATGTACATACATATAGTACATACACACATACATACGTACAGTACATACACACAGTACATATATATGTACATACATACATATGTGCAGTACATACATATAGTACATACACACAGTACATACATACATACATATGTGCAGTACATACATATAGTACATACACAGTACATACATACATACATACATATGTACAGTGCATATATACATACATACAGTACATACATATAGTGCATACATACATACATATAGTACATACATACATACATACATACGTGCAGTACATACATATAGTACATACATACATACATACATACGTGCAGTACATACATACATACATATGTACAGTGCATACATACATACATACGTGCAGTACATACATACAGTACATACATACATACATACATACACACAGTACATACATACATACATATGTACAGTGCATATATACATACATACAGTGCATACATACATACATATAGTACATACATACATACATACATATGTACAGTGCATATATACATACATACAGTACATACATATAGTGCATATATACATATGTGCAGTACATACATACAGTACATATCCTACGTGGTTCCTTTTACTCACACACCAGTGTTTAACCCGAGCCACGTGCTGAGAGAAGACATGGACATTCTTATACACTCTCAGACACACACACTAGGGTTCAGTACACGAGCAGCATAATTTTAGAGATTCTCACGTGAGATCAGATGGAATCACGCTCACGGATTAAAGTAGAAAGTAGTGCTTTCAGCCTTTGGCAGTAAAACAATGGAATAAACACACAGAGAGTCGCTGCGCAGTCAGTCAGTCAGTCAGCAAGACAAATCTCCAGTCTTGTGTTAAATATATATTTTAATGTTCTTTATTAGCTGGTAATAGGTAATAAATGAACGTTTTTTTTTTTTTTTTAGATTTAAGCTCATTTACTTTTCCTGCACCGAATACAATTTCATCACATTAAAGATCATTTGAAACTTTAAAGTTAAAGGACACAAATATTACACATTTGACCCATCACTCTAATCTCTTCATGACTATCACTAGCGATTAGCATTCAGCTTGTTATTATCATGCTAGAGATTAGGAATGAAGTTGTTGTTAGTTTTAGCTCATATTTCCCACCATACTCTTTGGTTCCTTGGTGAGAGAAGTGCAGATTTAGCATTAGCAACTAAAATAAGTGTGTGATTTGAAACTGAGGCGACTTTTTATTTTCTGATTCTTTCATATTAGTCAGGTTAAGAGTTTAAACTTTCTGCTTTAAATTGAGTAAAGAATTTGAAGCTGTACTTTAAAAGTTAGCAGAATATTTATTTTATTTAGAGGCGTATGTTTTACTCACTTTTACTTCGGTAAAGAAGTTTGGTCTCTTTTTACAGCCTCTGATGATAAAATCAACTGTAGATGAAATCTGTCCTGCAGTCAGAGCCAGTGTTTCAAATCACAATAAACTCCCGAATGACAGTAAACTCCCAAACGACAATAAACTCCCAAATGACAATAAACTCCTAAATCACAATAAACTCCCAAATCACAATAAACTCCCAAATGACAATAAACTCCCAAATCACAATAAACTCCCAAATGACAGTAAACTCCCAAATGACAATAAACCCCCAAATGACAACAAACTCCCAGATGACAATAAACTCCTAAATCACAATAAACTCCTAAATCACAATAAACCCCCAAATGACAACAAACTCCCAGATGACAATAAACTCCCAAATGACAATAAACTCCTAAATCACAATAAACTCCCAAATGACAATAAACTCCCAAATGACGATAAACTCCCAGATGACAACAAACTCCCAGATGACAATAAACTCCTAAATCACAATAAACTCCCAAATGACAATAAACTCCCAAATGACGATAAACTCCCAGATGACAACAAACTCCCAGATGACAATAAACTCCTAAATCACAATAAACTACATTCATCATGTAATAAACTTCACTTGAGCTGCTAGAACAGTATTGGAACACAGCCGAGACATTGCTAGATTAGTAGTTTCATGTATCAGGATTAAACATGCTCTGTATAAATAAAGCACACAGTACTATAAACCAACACACTTTTTATTTATTTATTTATTTATTTATTTATTTATTTATTTATTAGCTAAATATCCAATACCTGGCAATCTAACCTGCAGTCTGAGCCTCCTTTAAACTGTGTTTCAAATCACAAAAGGGCAAAAAAAAAAAGGCAACTAAGACTTTTGTGATGAACATTTTATTTTATTTTGGTGTAAAAATAACAGTTTTATGATTATGTGTGAAAGTAAAAAGTGTGTGAGGTAACGTGTGAGGATAGTATGTGTGCGTGTAAGTAAGTAGAAATACTGCAAATATAATGCAAATTAAAGAAAGAATATTAGTAAAATACATGATTACACAAAAATAATCATTCTGATCTGATCAGGTTTAAAGTGATTCAGTTTAATTAAATTGGATTTGAATCTGATTCATTTTTGTTGAAAAATTGGTTTAATCTGATTCAGTTTAAATGAATTTGGTTTCCTCTAATCCAGTTCACTTTAATTTAATGGTTAATTGAACTCAGTTTAATCTGATTCAGTTCATTTGAATTTGGTTTAATCTGATACAGTTGAATCGAATTCGGTATAATCTGATTCAGTTCAGTTGAATTCGGTTCAGTCTGATTCAGTTCAGCTGAATTTGGTTCAGTCTGATTCAGTTGTATTGAATTCGGTTTAATCTGATTCAGTTGAATCGAATTCAGTTTAATCTGATTCAGTTGAATCGAATTCAGTTTAATATGATTCAGTTGAATCAAATTTGTTTTAATCTGATACAGTTGAATCAAATTCGGTGTATTCTGATTCAGTTGAATTGAATTCAGTTTAATCTGATTCAATTGAATCAAATTCAGTGTATTCTGATTCAGTCGAATCACATTTAATTTAATATGATTAATCGAAATTTTACCATTGTCAAATTTGTTGCCAAGACAACGAGTTCCATAAGATCCAAAGCTCCCATAAGCTCCTGCTCAGAAGCAGCTTGTTTTGTGAATCTAGAGGCTAAATCGAGGTCACAACATCATAATGCTTGCACACGTCTGGGTTTATGCTGTAAATTTGCTACTGTGAGTTCCCTGTGAGTTATTCAGTAAAACTGGTGACATTTTGTTTGTATCTCGTATAAAGAGAACATGGCCATGATGTAATATAAACGGATTATAAATTTCATGTTCATTTTCATTTCGTTGGAGTTAATAAATCATTGCTGTGGACAGATTTCTAATAAACATGCATTCTGTGATATATTTCTAATAACTCAATAAAGCAATTTTTTTTTTACTTCATCTACTGATATGCATTAAAATCATGTACATGTATTTTAGACAGACTTTTTTTTTACACAATTTTATTCATTCTGAACTTTAATTAGCAAATTGAAAGCACAATAAAGTAAAACATGCAGAAGCATTATGATTTCCTGACTTCCATTTTTAGGGTCTTTTTTCACCTGTGGCCCGATTCGACTGCTCATGATTAATAAATCATTTTATATCATCAAGATCATATATATATATATATATCATCTTATCTTTGCTTTGCTAAGCATCGTAGTCTAGTTTAACCCAAGTCAGGCATCAGAAAGAGAAATAAAAGTTATACACAGAATTTTTTAAATGAATGTAGTGTTGATTTGGATTACACTAATATAATGTTGAAATTCAGTGTGTGGTTCAGTAAACCCACAGCGCGCATGTCTGCTCAGTAACGGAGGCCGTCGTTGGTGCGGCTGTTGCCTTGGCGAACACCGAAGTACTTCTGATAGGCGAACTGGGGGCCATAGCGACGAGCCAACACTCGACAATTAATGTACTCCTCGCAAATCTCAGAACGACGTTCAGCTTGAGACTTGAAACTGAAAAACAAAAATACTTTGTTTCATGTTTGTAGTTAGATGCAGTAAAGATGCTCCGATTTGTGTGTGCATATGTTTGTGTGTGCATATGTTTGTGTGTGCATATGTTTGTGTGTATTTGTGTGTATTTGTGCGTGTACCCCCATCCGTAGCTGTTGTAGGTGCCGCGTCCAGGAATGTTGATGAACGTGTTTGCTCTGTGGCGGCTCAGGATCAGGTCTGTCACACACACACACACAAACACACACATATGTATATAAAAAAAGAAGAAAAGAGTGAACCTGTCTAAATACTTTAAAGGTTTACTCAACATACAGAAGGATACCAGGTTCTGCATGCAACGTTCAGGAAAACAAAGTAAAAGAAAAAAAAACAGAAGCAAAACAAAAACAACATCAACAATAAAAAATCATGGTCACATGTGCAGAAGTTCTAAATTAAGACAAATAAATTTGTTTTTGTAGTTTTTTTTTCTAGAGCAGTAGTTAAATGAGGTTAGTGTCAGATCGACAAGCATAGCCAGTTCTTCATTCTCCTTATGTTTCATTGTATTTATCCGCATTGTAATTGGACGTATACTTCTTTTAAAATTTTTTCATGTAGAAGCGAGTGCACAAACATCGCCATGGTGGATCATTAATCCGTATATTTGATTTGGCACAGTTTTTACACCAGATGCCCTTCCTGGTGCAACCTTCCCCTATTTTACCAAGGTTTTGGCCCGGCACTGGGAGCGCACTGTCTTTGTGTAACCCCAGTGGCTGGGGTTGGTTCCCTGGCCGGGATTCAAACCCAGGCCGCGGTGGTGAGAGCGGAGAGTGGTGAAGCCTGACCACTAATCCTCCAAGGACCCGACAAATAAACATAACTATGTGGACTAAATGAACTAGTAGAAACTATGAGGACTTCATTAAGCTGCAAAATAACCTTTTTGTGGGTTTTAAAGAGGCAAAATTATTAATTATTTAATTAACAGTGTCATTTTTGCATTTAATTTTGGCCTTGAATGAGCTTTACTTGAACTGATAATTTAAATGGAAAAGGGGAATCTACCAAATCAAACACACACACACATTATATACATACAACATGAGCGTAGCCAGACCTGTTACAATGGGGTGGCCAGGGTAGGCCCAATGACTTTATTGGGGTGGCCAGTTTAGGATGGAGCAAACCTCTGTGTTAAGTAGCTGAATTAGATTGCTCCTCAACATTGGACAATGATGAAATGAACTTTAAAAATACCTAGAGATGTTGTAATGGGGGTTCCATTATTAATCCAACTAGTTGTTCAGTTTCGCATCATGTGACATTGATAACTACAATGACTAATAATAATAATAATAATGTCACCCCTTGGGGTGGTAAGGAGTTGGCAAAAAGAGTCTAAAATGAGCTCCATTTCGAACAACCTCCTAAAAAACATAACTTGATATTGGAAAACAATATGGTACTTGGTCACATTTCCTCCATAATCTGGTGATTAATCATGAACCCTTAGTGATCGTTTGATTTGGTGCTCAAGTTCAGGCATTTTCTTTGTCTATGTATCATATTTCCAAGCTTTGGATGTTATATAATGGTTGGGTTCCAGTAGGAACTCAGCATTGTAACAAGGAGCAGATGGCAAAAATCATTAGGAGGTGAATAATGTAGAACTGGAGGTAAACAAGGTAGAGCTAGAGGTAAACAAGGTAGGGCTAGAGGTAAACAAGGTAGAGCTAGAGGTAAACAAGGTAGGGCTAGA
>CM075031.1:769288-799818 GCA_037576675.1 Pangasius sanitwongsei | reverse complement strand
GTCTGATATCGGTCTGTCCTTCAGTCAGAGTCTGATATCAGTCTATCCATCAGTCAGAGTCTGATATCGGTCTGTCCTTCAGTCAGAGTCTGATATCGGTCTGTCCATCAGTCAGAGTCTGATATCGGTCTATCCTTCAGTCAGAGTCTGATATCGGTCTGTCCTTCAGTCAGAGTCTGATATCAGTCTATCCATCAGTCAGAGTCTGATATCGGTCTGTCCATCAGTCAGAGTCTGATATCGGTCTGTCCTTCAGTCAGAGTCTGATATCGGTCTGTCCTTCAGTCAGAGTCTGATATCAGTCTATCCTTCAGTCAGAGTCTGATATCGCTCTATCTATCAGTCAGAGTCTGATATCTGATATATATTATATACCAGTGATGAGGGAGATTCTGACTGCGGTGCTGTTTGTGTCCCGCTGATATTACATTTAAAAATGTATATAAAGTGAAGGTAAAAGACATTTTAAACACAGATCCCCATCTTTCATTAATGACTTAAAACTGTTTCTCTCTCTCTATCTCTCTCTCTCAATTCAAATTTAAAGGTTGCTTTATTGGTGTGATAAATATTAACATCTGTATTTCTGAATCTTGGATACAGACTTTGGGAAAAAATCAGAAAATGACTACAGAAAAAAAAATAGATAGATAGATAGATAGATAGATAGATAGATAGATAGATAGAAACAAATGTACATATATTCGACAATACAGTCAAAAAAGGAACACTAGTAATGACACTTATAGAAACCTGAGGATAAAAAACAGAATACCAGGTAAAAAAAATGTGTGTGTGTGTGTGTGTGTGTGTGTGTGTGTGTGTTAGAATATTAGAAGACGTGGTCACTCACTGTCCCTCACCAGGTGGCAGGTGTGTGTACTGTGCTGTACTGCTCGCTCTCTCTCTCTCTCTCTCTCTCTCTCTCTCTCCCTCTTTCTCTCTCTCTCTCTCTTTCTCTCTTTGTGTGTGTGTGTGTGTGTCTTTAATGCGAATGCTAATGCTCTGAACAAGATTACACACTTTATCCGCTAACTTCCCTCAATAGCATCTAGAAGTTTCTGAGCTCAGAGATAAACACACACACACACACACACACACATGCACTGGCCTTAGTGTGAGGAGAGAAAAATGCAAAATGGAGCTTCCATTTAACATTAATAAAGATTAAAAACAATAAAAGCAGGTCACACACAGAAAGATAAAATAATTATAACCGAAACAAACCGAACAAAATAAACATTACACAAAAAATACTTCCACTAATTTTCCACTAAACAATAGAAAGAAGTATTTATCTCTGTTGGACAAAAATGTTCTCATTGTACTTTTTTAATAGTAGCATTTTCTCTCAAAAATATCCACCAAAAATTATTGACACCCATAAAGAACATTTTAATAAATGCAAAGAAATCAGCATTCTTATACATCTTATATAAATTTTCATTTTCTCTCAGTCCATGTGCTGTTTCCTCGGGGTATAAATATGAGGTTGCACACGTGTAAAATCCCTCTGTCATACTGTACCATGGTGGAAAAAACAAAGAACTTTGGTTTAAACAAAGACACATGGTTGATGATTGGCAAAAAACCCCCCCACAATACATAAAATACAAAAGCAGTTAAAAATAACATGAAACATAATCAGGGTCATAAAAAGGTTTACAAGGAATCAATATTGTTACTATAGAAACGATAACGTATTAGAACAAGCACATTAATATAAACCTATACTACTCTCAGAGCTGCTGTTACAGAGAATTAATCAACACCTTCTGACCAATCAGAATCCAGAATTCAACAGCACTCAGAGACATTATTATTAATTGTTTTAGAAGTGTGTGAGGAGCGAAACATTATCTATGATAACCAGTTTTCCATTTTCTCTCATTTTATCCAAACACAGAATGTGTGAGAATCTTATTTAAACAAGTACATGTTATATAAGAGTGTGTTTATAGATCAGAGGTGCCAAACACACACACACACACACACACACACACACACGACTACTGACGCAGAAGCCTTTAGCCAATCAGCTAATAATAACAGAAGACTACACACACTGCACGCTATTCTACTCCTTATACAAACACCTGTTTTTATTTTCTCTTTACTCTTTTCTGTATTTACTCCTTCGCATTCTTAACTGTCATTGGCTAGACTTCTGTTAATGTTATTCAAAAGGCTATTAACGCTATTAAGCACAAATATAAATGAATAATGGTTGTATTTACAGCAGCACACACACTTTGGAGCATCTTTAGAGCATCTTACCATTAGATACTCTTCTTCCAGGGACAGGTGCGTCCGGTGGCTCAGTCTCACCTGTCCGATAAAAGATAACAAGCGATTTTTTTTTATTAAAGAGTGTTCAGAAAAGGAGCACTCTCCTAACGCATTGATAACAGTTAGTTGTAGAGATAGGGCTTTCCTTGCTAGCAAGCTAGCTAGTAAACAAACGTTAGCCAGCTAGCTAAGTTGAGCTTCCAGTGGTGAAGGTTCTGCTTGTGCCGCCACTGTCTGTCAGTGAACTGAAGAAATCAGTCAGTTTCTGCTCTTTTTTCTGTTTTTTTGGCACTGCTTTCCATTTTCAGACATCTTGTGGAATTATCTCGGCTTGCTGCACACTCTGTCAGCCGCCACCACTGTAACAACCTTAGGCCTTCCTGTGGTAGATAGTGGTAGACTACATCATTATACACGGTAAATTTGATAACTATTTTACTTCAGCCAGCAGGGGCTCCCTCCGAGCTCAGGCCCTCTCTGATGGATAGGAGGACGAGTGTGACGGAGGAGAGGAGGGTGTTTGTTCGACTCTGAGAGCTCGTGATGAGGAAAGAAGGATTGAGGGATCAGGAGTCGCCTATAAAAGAGACAGACCGAGGATCTCGGATTATTATACCTCACGCACACATATACACACACACTCGCACACACTACTGTCTTCCCGTTACTTCCACACACACACACACACACACACACACACACACACAGTGAGAGGAGCATCGCAACAGGTAAGAGAAACATTTATACCTGAAATACTGAAATATACACTATTTAATCATTTAAAACATAAATAAAAAAACACATACATGCTTGCTTGCTGTAACTGGCATTAGCATTTGGTTTTAAATAAATAAAAAAAAACCTCACACACACACACACACATAAATTTATCACTAACTTGCGTAAATTCAATTCTTATTTAAAATTAATTCTATATTAAACTCAGGTAATTGATGGTATAATTGATTCTAATTGTATGAATTAGAAAGATCAAGAATCTCTGACCACACACACACACACACTCCATTTGTAAAGACTGTAATATTTGAGTTATTATGAGTATTGTGTAAAGGTGTGTATTGGGAGTTGTGGTGTATATTAAGGCTGTGTGTGATGTGTGTGTGTGTGATTTGTGTGTGTGTGTGTGTGTGTGTGTTGTGTGTTTGATCAGTGTAAAGATTAAAGTTGCACAACAGGATAGAGACTCACCACTAGGCTTAGTGAGATAAAGAGTTTAAAAAGCAGGAGATTAGGATTTAGGATGCTTTTATAAATAAATAGAAACAGGAAGTTAGTTTGTGTGAGTCATACGTGTTGTGTTATAACATTTATATCAGTCTGAATTAATGGTGATTTCATTCCTTTGCTTTCATTTTCATTTATCTGTCATGAAACTAAAGCCAGTTGTAGTGAAAATCAAAACTTAGATACAGGTTAGAGCGTTTTTATTTCTTTAGAAACATTCCAAATTTTGAAACACTTTCACAGTTTCACAGTTTCACAATTGTAGTAAAACAACTGAGTGGCGCAACAGGTTAGTGTGAAGAAATCACTAATCAGAATCCCGAGGGCCAGGAATCTAAGAGAGAGCTAAACTGATCATGATCTCTGGATGGGAAGGACAGAGTTACTCTCTCTCCATCTATCAGAAAGACACTAACCAGTCGTGTTTGTGTGCAGTTGTCGTTTTCCTTCAAGTGTTCAGCTGCCTAGCCTGCGCAGCAGTTAGAAAACATGTGGTGCTGGATCAACATGACTTCTGAGGAAGCACGTGTTAGCCTTCACCCCCCATGGATGGTAGCTATCGTCTGTCAGGGGAGAGCTGACTAGTTGGTGGAAACTGTTTTTTTTTTCAAGAGAGTCAAAAAATACTAATACTATCCAAAAGCATGAACAGGAAAATAGGCAAAGGGTCAATGATGCAGTTAAGCTTAACTGACTGGGTCGGTGGTCAATAGACTGGTGTAATAAAGAAAAAAACAAAAAACTAATAATAATTTATGCTGGGTTCCAAGACGTCCCTGCATTGCTCCTACACCTGTTTATTTCTAGTCTCTTTGCATTGGTAACTTGTCGTCAGTATTGTATGGTGTGAGAGGAGTACATACTAGGAGACCAGTAATGCACTGCTGGTGTAGGAAGAAGGAATGAACTCTGTCAACTTCCAGGGTGAAACACAGGTCTACACACCTTTACACTTCTGTAAATTTAGGGAAGGAAACATATGATAAAACTGCACAGCAGGAGGGGGGAAAGGTTCCTCACCACCACTATATATGCTATTTTGCTTTACACTGCCGTGCTGTTGAATTCTCTTATTGCCATTGTACTGACTATGTGCTACCAATGCTAGAAGGCCAGCGTTGAATGGAGATAGAAGGGTTTAAAAGTTTAACACCTCCACCAAGGAACCAGGAACCATCAGTCTAGGGCAAGAGACATGGAATGATAATGAGATTCTCTATAACTGATCTTTTAACATTATTTTTTTTCTGTAATAGCCTGAAGGGACCCACATCACGGGGGCTAAAGATATAGAAGGTCTTGCAAACCAGATATTTAGCTGTCACTAGAGAGTCTGTGTTTATTGACCGTTTGTCAATAAGCATGGCCAGGAATTACCTTCTTCCAGAGAAAGATGCTCTTTGAATAACACTACAAAATGTCCACATAGCTGATCAGCAGACGCGAAAGGCTATCTTACTTACACTAGCTGCTTCAAACAGTTTAGCTAAGACATGATGCTGTGAACATCCTTAAATCCATTGATGATATTTTGCTCTGAAAACGCATCAGAGACAGCAGTCCAGCTGAGAAAGCCACACCCAGTCCTTGGGGTGCAACTCGGCTTGTTGGTCTGCTGCTTATGACATCTTGGTAGATGCATTTATGAGATTTCCTTCCTAACTCTCTCTACATTTCTAAGTCATTCCTCTACAGACAAGATGGCTCTTCATGTGGGGTTCCAAGAGAATAATGGGAACTGATACCCCAAATTACCCTGAAATGGGGTGAATCCTGTTGAAGAATGTCCTAAATTGTTTTCAGCATGGTAGGAAGTGAGAGTTTCAGTGGTTGTGGCAATGAAGTGAGAGTTTCAGTGGTTGTGGCAATGACATTTGAGGAACCTCCTCTGGTTCATTTCATCTTCATGAAGTGAAGGTGACTATGATTACCAGCTTTCCATACTTAGGACTTTCCATACCTAAGAGGCTAATCATGGGATTCAATCCCTCACAATGTCTTCTGGGAAACCATAGTGGCTAAACGCTTGGTTTAAAAAAAGATCTCAGCTACTTGAAGTGCAGTAGACTGAGAACCTAAAAGCATTAGCAGTGTTTTATTACAACCAATATAGTGACATTTGCCTCAGAAAGTGGAGAAGATGAGACCAAAGATTGACCAAGACTGAGGTATTGGTTGAAGGAGGGATCGTGGAGATTTGGTCATAACAAAATAGCAGATATGGAGATGGTGAGGAGGTCCCCAGATTTCACATGGAGAGTTTTACAGCATATATGACTGAGTCAGAGTGGGCTTCTAATAAAGTAAAAAAAAAAAAAACCTCAGTTTTTATTAAATCTAAGGACCTCCTCACCACCTCCGTATCTGTTATTTTGATTTATACCACAGTGCTGTTGAATTCTGGATTCTAAATGTTCAAAAGGTGTTTTTTAAATTTTCATAACAAGTTTATATTAATGCACAGGTTTATATTAATATCATTGTTTCTATAGTAACAGCTCACTCACATGGACTTAAAAAATGTGTGTAATCGTTGATATGGTGAAGTTTTCTGTAAGGAGATGTTTATGTAACATGTATGGAAGGAGTCTCCAGTGTCAGCGCTCTGTAACAGTCAGAGGTGAAGCTGTAACTTTAAGTTTTCCGACATCTTCAGGACGGAGGAGTTTACGCTTCTTTGCGGTTTCTCGCTAACATGATGTAACAAGCTGCATTTTTTTGTCTTATTAACTTTAAGGAGAGAATAAAGAGAGGCTGGTGAGGGAACGAGTGTTTATAGCTGCTATAACGTAAGTGACAACAGGAACCTACTTGTTTCACAGATCCACAAAATTAAACGTCATACTTTTTAACGATTTACAGTTAGGTCATAATTTAATAAATGAAAAAAAATTGCAATTTGGAATGAGAGGAATAAAACACTGGAGGACATGCTGTTATAGGAAAATAATCAGCTTCAGGGTGGTAACAGTAAGTCTGTTTTATCACACCACTCCGTCACTCAGTATTTTTCTGGAACAGATAGAAATGTGGTTTAGAGTAAAAACACTGGGATGTGAAGCTCCACAGTCAAATCTAGAGCCGGTCCTGTGTAATCTTCAGTAATCCAGTAAATGACATCTGCTGCCTCCTACGATCAGCCTACACACACACACACACACACACACACACACATCTTAATTCTTAGATTAGTGTGTAATCCAGATTAGTGTCTGAAGGTCAGGGAGCAGCAAAGACAGAAACAACTCTCTCTCTCTCTTTATCAGGATGAACTCAGCCCCCCCAGCAGGAAGTGCTTTATCAGCTCCAGCGGGCGGAGTCGGCCCAACTACGCCGAAAAAGGGCCCACCCAAATTCAAACAGAGACAAACACGCACATTTAAGAGCAAGGCGCCTAAACCCGGCCAGAAAGGGTGAGTTTTACACACACACACACACACACACATGCAACTGAAATTAGTGCTGTAGTTTGGTGTGTGTTTATTCACTGCCTTCTGATTTTTTTTTAGGTTTGGCGATGACATTCCAGGAATGGAGGGCCTCGGCACAGGTGTGTATTGTCAGTTATGTCACACACACACACACACATACACACACACACTTTTTATACACTGTTATCTGTGTATAAGCTGGTTTTAACTGTCTTCTCTCTTTCTATTTACTCCCTTCTCTTTTATTCCCTCTGTTTATCTTTCCACTCATTTTTCATTGACTTCACCCTTTATTTGGCCCCTCCCACTTTTCTTTGCCCCTCCCCCTTTTAAAAAATGTATCCTCTCCTTTTCTCTTTCTGACTCTCCTATTTTCTCCATCCTTCTTTTTAAACTCCTCTCTTTTGTTTTCTCTTTATTTGTTTGCTTTTTTGCTTTATCCATCTTGATTCATTGCTCTGCTCTTTCATGATTTCTTCTTCTCCTTTCTGTCTTGGCCCCACCCCATTCACCCCACCCACTCTGCCCCTCCTCTTTCTCTGTGCTCCGCCCCTCACTCAGATTTCACGGTTGTGTGTCCCTGGGAGGCCTTCGGCGACATGGAGCTCAGCGACCTTGCCAAATACGGCATTATTTAAATCCCGCCTCTCATCTTCTCTCTGCCTTTGTCTCCACCCCTTCCTAACAGACACCACGCCCCCTCTCTGATAAAAGAGACTGATATCGATGCATACATATGAATATAATAGAATTTGTATTGGATTATTATTATTATTATTATATTTTATATTCTCGGTTATGATGTCTGTTATCCTTCCCACTCTGCCCCTCTGCCCCACCCACCACACCCTCCTGCCCTCCCAACATCACCGTAATAATGAATGAATGTTAATAGTTACTAGCGCTCTCATCCTGCATGTGGACGCGTTACAATATAAATAACGTAGTTAAATATTCTGTTCTCCGCGAATCTCCACTGTTTCTTCACTGATGCAGAATAAATGTGAACGTCTGTTTGGAATTATCTGGGGTAGAAATTGGTAAAGTTTATATCTTCAATAAAATTGTCTGTTTCATTATTATTATTATTATTATTATTATTATTATTATTATTATTTTCAATGCCTATTATTTTTCAAGCATTTATTTATTTATTATTATTTTTATATTTATTTTGAAGTTTAATCCGTATTGTTGATATTTATTATTATTATTAGGGGGCCAAGCACTGAAGGTGCATAAGCACCCTATTGTTATTCTATGTTTTTTTTTCTTCTTCTTCTTCTTCTTCTTCTTCTCCTCACTAGGGTGTTTATGGCAGACTATAGAACCATCTGGTAAAAAGTTGTGAAATTTGGCACACTGATTGGGGAGGGTCTAAGGAATATTCTGACAAAATTTGGGCCAAGTGCTGCCAACGCTTTAGCGCCACCATCGGGTCAAATTTGGGCCTAATTTGGAAATACATTTATGGTCATAACTTTTGAATCATGTTTAAAAGCCAGGCACCAGTGGGTTCCCTGGGTCGAGACGAGTTCAGTGCACCCTATGACATTAATTTCCGATTGACGTCAATCTAATTTAATTAGATTTTCCGCCATCTTGGATTTTGTCTCTTCGCTACTCCTCCTATAAATTTTTTTCCAATCATGACCAATTTTGTCACATGTCATCTTCAGAGTAAGCCTCACAAAAATTGTGAAAAGAATTTTGAATAGTCCAAAGAGTTTTCCCCTAATGGGCCAACGAATCTGATGGCGAAGCCGCCAAACAGGAAGTGAGACTGTGTCTCAGCAACGACTTTGTGCACTGACACAAAACTTGGTAGGCATCTTCAGGACCATGCTCTGAGGCTATGCCACAAAGTTTGTGATAACCGTCACGTACTGGTCAAAAGTAACAATAACATGCCAAAAATGCTTACATCTAACTTCCATTTTTGCTATTCCTTCTCCAAATCTTCATCACATTTGGCTCACATCATCTTGAGACCTGTCTGAACAAAAGTTATTAAAGGAATTTTGATATTCAAACCTGTTCTCCTGTAATGCCCTGGCAAATGCAAAAAACAGGATGTAAGGGTGTTTCTCAGCAATGCATCTACCTATCATCATGAACTCTCATAAGTATCTTCAGGACCATGCCCTGAATGTACTCAAGAAGTTTTGTGACTGCACCACCTTGTGATCAAGAGCTGTAACAACTTTCATTTTTTCCCTTATATCATTTGAGAGGTTTGTGATAAATTCACAGTTCATTTTTCCTGTACTTCCCTGGAGTATGCAGAAGTGAACGCACACTGAACATCTGAAATTCAACTGCACTTCCTGTCGACCGTCTTGGATTTTGTTAAAATCTGTTTTTTCCCTACTCCTCCTACAAATTTTCTCCAATCATTGCCAAATTTGGCAAACGTCATCTTCAGAGTAAGCCTCACAAAAGCTTTCAAGAGAATTTTGAACAGTCCAAACACTTTGTCTGTAATGGGCCAACGAATCTGACTGTGAAGCCACCAAACAGGAAGTGAGGATGTATCTCAGCAACAACTTTACACACTGACACAAAAATTGGTAGGCAGCTTCAGGACCATGAATTGAGGCTATGCCACAAAGTTCATGACCACCTACTGATCAAATGTAACAATAACATGCTAAAAAATGCTTACATCTACCTGCCATTTTTGCTACTCCTCCTCCAGATTTTGTCCGATCTTCACCACATTTGGCTCACATCATCTTGACACCTGTCTAAACAATGCTGCAGCAATGCTATACTGCTTATATTAATCTAGGCCTTTCCTCCTACAGTCAGAGAATTCCACCACTGTCTGTGGTCAAAACATACACATCATGAGTGAAACTATAAATCTCTCTGGAATCCTTTTGCCTAAAGTTATGGCGCTGCTTTCCTGTGATTGCTCAGGCAACAACTGTAGCATGGCTCACCAAGTCTGGGTGCTTGGCCCCCGAAAATGCTGCTTGCAACTTTAATTATTATTATTATTATTATTATTATTGTTCTTTTTCTCATCTAAAAGTGCCCGGCCGTAAGTTGTAGAGACACCACCGACTACTCAGGCGCTTTGACACATCTCTGATTTCATTTCTGTCGTGACCATCTTTTCACCATTTTGAATTTTTTGAAAAATTTACTTTTTCGAAGTTCTCCCAGGTCGTGTGTCTGATTTGCATGAAACTAGGCAGGCATGATCCACAGACCATCTTGACAAAAACTTATTAAAAGACTTTTGATTCATCAAAGCGTTGCAAAGATATTAGAGAATTAATTGGTCAGACAACTCCCATTTTTATGAACTGACCTATATCTGCCGAATGAAATGTCCACACTTAATGAAGCTTGATTCACATGGACAACAGGACATTCTGAGGAAGCACACCAAGTTGTGAAAGCAATGTCCAAACTTCATGAGACTTGGTACACATGGACAGCAGGTCAGTCTGAGAAACTGACCATGAATTTCTGATATTCTGGGGCAAACAGCAAATTCTAAATGATCAGCCATTTATCTCAATGTGAGTAACAGATGTGGGCTGTAATACTAATGCTGCCCACAAGAGGGAGCCACAGAATAATACATCTTTTTAATTCAAATCTTTTTCCATCCGTTTCCATTAGTTTGAATGGCTGAATAATTCTACATGCAATAGAAAAATGCATCGAAATTAGTTTAAATGCATAGAACCATGGTACTCAGACAATATCTCCTGAGTTTTATAAAATTAGTTTCCAAACAAATGAGTGAAATGCTGAAAGATGATTAAATGGTATCTTAATTTTTATATGTTCTAATTTTGAAAACATATCTGTCAAGTTAGCAGACATGATTAAATAGGCATCAAGACAACATTGACAAGACAATATTACTGTCTCTTTAATATAATATATAGATTAATATTTGTGTAGACACATTTATTTATTGTGTCAATAGCAATAATAAAATGAACACTGCTGAGGTATAAGCATAAAAATGTTCATACAGAGACACCATTTTCATGTAACCCATGTAATTCTTGTCACACTTCCACCAGACTTTCAGCTTCCCCACATGTCCCTCTCTCTGGACTACTGACCATACACACCTGCCATCAATTACCCTGTTCATCAAGGACTCCAAAAATCACCTCACACTCACTTCTTTGTCTACTTATTATTATTATTATTATTATTATTATTATTATTATTATTATTATTATGCCCTAAATGACCACATCACCCCTATCTTATCCACACTACATTGGCTCCCAATCACATTTCGCATTGATTATAAAATACTACTATTGACCTATAAAGCACTAAATGGTCTCACACCACAGTATATAAATAATTGCCAGTTGGTGGCGCTGTAACAGGAAAAAACATGAATTTGACTCTAACTACGGAAACACTGGTCCAACTGACTTGAAAATTATGCATGCAGTGTCTTTGTCAAAGGTCCAATCAGTATTTATGAGGACAGTCACGTATCTCTAAAGCATGGCTGCCATCAGCCAATTAATTTTCAGCAGCTATTAGACAAGGTTAACAAAGGCTGATTGGAACGAAACTTAGTGGACTTGCTTGACTCTTGGCCCCAGAGGTGTGTGAGAAATTTGAAACTAATCAGCCACAGGGGGGCACTATTAAGTTTTTATGCACATACATGGTTTTATATACGGCAGTGTTTCACCATCTGATGGAGCTCCTCATTCTGGAATGAGATATTTTCACCGAACTTGGCAAACTTAGGGGTCAATGTGAGGTCACGTGCACAAAATGGCAGCACTTGGCCACATGGTGGTGGTATAACAGGACAAAACATGAAATTGGTGCTAAATATTGACCCATTGGTCCAATAGACTTGAAATCTTGCAGGAAGTGTCTTTGTCCAAGGTCCCATCAGTGTTTATGTGGATAGTTCTTGAAAAACATGGCTGCAATCTGCCAATCAAAGATTACCTGCACAGAACAGTTCTTACCTCACTCTCCAGTTGTTGGTGTGGGCCTGTCTGTCCAATGTCTCAATAAAATATTTTATAGGGACCAGTCCTAGACAGTAGTACATGTACACGTTCCCAGCCCAAGCATCACTTATGTCTGTATAGAATAATGACAGATTCTTTTTTTATTTATGGCTAAGATGTGGGGTTGATTGGCATCATGTGAAAAGACTACTTTTAAATAAATGATTAGTTTTAAGAGAGAAGTGTCAGGTTAGTGCGTAAAGGGCGCTGAACTACAGTACCCATCAGCCACTGCATGTCATGACCACACCACATGTTCCACTGTTCATACACACCTGTTTCTCATTTCACCCCAACGAGCACCACTATGTAAGGTCAAGTTGTTTTTCTGTGTGTTTGTGAAGCTTCTGTTGCTGTTGATGTGTCCGTTGTTACTTTGCCTGCCATCGTCTTGCTCATAGTCTATATGTTTTGTCGTTTTGTGTTTACTCACTGCTGTGTTGCTTATTTTACACCGTGCACAATAAAAGTCTGCACTTGCATCTGCCTTTGCCTGCTTTACATAACAGAAAGCAACAAACGGAAAAGAAGAAAAAACTTATTATAAAATAAACTAATACCACTCCACACACGTGTTTGCCTGCTGTCATTATTTTTATGATGAATACAATTAATTTATGATGTATGATTACTTTTAATCATTTTATAATTTATTAAAATGGTTTTTAACAATTTTTAATGATTTCCCAACAGGGAGACCGTAGATGTTTTGCCTGTTTATAATATTATCCACATATAGAGGAGTGAGTTGTTGAAACGCTGGGCTGGGGATGTTGGTTTAAAACACCTCAATCAAATCCTTCATAAATTAGACTAGTTTATGTAAATTGTGACATAAAATGTGAGTTGTCTCGTGTGTTTTATGTTTTATAGATGTGTCTGATTTGGTGACGCTTCTGTACCTCTGTGACTTTACATCAGATCAACATGCTTTCTATAAGACATGTGTTTAGACAAAAGTAGAGTGGATTATTATTATTATACTAATTATAAAATTATATTGTTACTACTTCGATTATTATTATTACACATCATATACACTTTATATATAAACTATTATTTCAGATAAAAATATTACTAAGATCAACAATAATAATAGTTAATATTTTGTAATAAAATATTTTACACATAAATAACAACCACAATGATAAAAGACAGAAAAGAATAAAAATCCTCAGTGGCAGTAAACACACAGGAGCACGTGGCTGGAGAACACGTCCTTTAATTAACGATCAGGAAACACAGACAGGAAAGACGGAAGCTGCAGTGCTGATAACAGAGCAGACACGTGCACGTGGAAAGCTTGTCTATAAGAACATGACCAGACTCTCTCCGCGCTCCCGATCACGTGCACGCGCCACCAGCGCGCTCCCGCGTGAACATTTACTGAACAGCGCCGTCTAGTGAGAGATTTCTCCGGGTCACCGATTTCCGCACAGCTCGCGTGCTGCACTTCTCGCTCGCTCGCGCTCCGATCCGGTGAAAGCACAGAACAGAAATGCAAACAAATGTTGAGACACATTCACCGACCTACAGCTCGAACTGTGCGTTAATAAAAACTACATCGTTACACGCGGCGCATTTCTTTGCGCCACCTGGCGGTGATTCTGCGAACAAGATTCACCTGTACGTTAGTGTGTGCATCCTGGCTGCTGACCTGCTGCACATGAGGCTTGAGGAGAACATAAAATTAAGAATGTTATTAAAGCAAGGGACTATATATATATGTAGAGAGAGAGATAGAAGGATGGATAGATAGATAGATTTTAAACACAAAGGCGCTATAACAGGAGTGTGTTCGTCTGTCTGTCTGTATTCGACAGCTGCAGGTTTCAATCCAGCTTGTGCCTGTACTTGGTTTGTTCTCTAATCTAATTATAGGCTTTTGTGATGTAAAAAAAAAAAAAATTAAACCATGATGGTCCATGATGTTTCTGGTTCAAGTCTGTGCAGGTTACTTAGCTATATGACGGTGACTTATATGAAGGTGAAAAGGTCTATAAAAGAGGTTACTTGTGTGAGGTCCTGTAGCTCATATGGATGAGCGTCGCCTCTGGGTTAAGCGGTTGCTGGTTCGAACTCCAGCTGGGACTCCAGGTTGTGAACGTAGACGGTCCAGTAATTAATGGCAGCGTGAGTGATGCAGAAGGTGTGGTGTGGTGTGGTGGGGGGGGTAATATCCGGGCAGCTGCTCCCCCCTGTCTGGGTTGGAGCTGGGTAAGAAAGAGGTTATGGTGCTTGGCAAGAGAGTGTCGACTTAGTTTTCACAGTGGTCCCTCTATTATGCAAAACTAAGTCGACACTCTCTTGCCAAGCACCATAACCCCACACTTCTCCAGCCCTGGCCCAGGGGGGGCAGCTGCCCAGATATTACCCCCCCACCAGTACACACCATCGCATCACTTATGCTACCATTGATTACTGGACCGTCTACGCTCACATCCTGGAGTCCCGGCTGGAGTTCGAACCAGCAACCTCTTAACCCAGAGGTGACACTCATCCATATGAGCTACAGGACCTCACACAAGCAACCTCTTTTATAGACCTTTTCATCTTCATATAAGTCACCGTCATACAGCAAAGTAATCTGCACAAAAAACTCCCCTTTTAACTTCACCTTCTACAGTTCTCCACCCAACAAACAAAGCACAGGGACAAGCAGGATTTGAACTAACAAGCTCCAAGTCCTGAAGCAAGCGTTTTACCACAAAGCCACCAAATCCCAACAGGGAGAATGTTGTGTCCAAAAGGCTTACATCTAACTGCCATTTGTTTTGCTACTCCACCATCAAATTTTGTCCAATTTTCACCACATTTGGCTCACATCATCTTGACACCTGTCTAAACAACTGCCTACTGCCATTCTGGCCATTCAATATGCTATTATACAGACAACACATGACTGACAGGGTTTAATATCACACAGCATTTTTATTGAGCAATTCTCAATAAAAAAACAAACACAGCACCACCCTGCTGCCCATTTGTTCATCTAGGCCTTTCCTCCTACTGTCAGAGACCTGTCTGTGGTCAAAACATAAACATCATGAGTGAACCTACAAATCACTCTGGAATCCTTTTGCCTAAAGTTATGGCTCTGCTTTCCTGTGATTTCTTCGGCAACAATTAGAGCGTGGCTCTGAATGCATGGCTCACTGAGTCTGGGTGCTTGGCCCCCTAAAATGCTGCTTGCAGCCTTAATTATTATTATTATTGTTCTTTTTCTCCCCTAAAAGTATTTGGGCGTCAGAGACCGTAAATTGTAGAGACACCAAACTTGGTGGGATGGCCAGAAATCCCATCCACTACTCAGGCACGTTTTTCCAGAATTTTAAATTTTTTGAAAAATCTACTTTTTCGAAGTTCTCCCAGGTCATTCATCTGATATGCATGAAACTTGGCAGGCATGATCCACAGACCCTCAAATGAATTTTGATTTATCAAAGCATTGCAAAGATATTAGCAAATTAATTGGTCAGACAACTCTCATTTTTATGAATTGACCTATATCTGCTGAACGAAATGTCCGAACTTAACAAAGCTTGATTCACATAGACAACAGGACATTCCATCTGTTTGAATGGCTGAATAATTCTATTAGAAATTAGATTAAATGCATAGACCTATGGTACTCGAACGATATCTCCTGAGTTTTATAAAATTAGTTTGCAAGCAAATGTGTGAAATGTTCAAAGATGATTAAATGGTATCTTAATTTTTAGATTTATTATGATTCTTCTTCTTTTTCTTCTTCTTCTGCCAATTTCTTATTCATTTAAAAGTACAGACTAAAAACAGTGAGACATTTCCAGCACAGACGTTAATATAATGATTCTTATTTTTTACAGTCAGAACAATACAATACAAAACAAAACAAAGCCACAGGCATATCCTTTTAAACTTATTCATTGTAGCCTATTCTATACGCCAAGTTTTTCCCAACAACTAATTTCATGCCCTATACACAACACAAACAATTCTTTCAAATTCGAATGTTTTAGACATTTTCTCCACTTTCCCACGATGCTTGGACCCCGATGATCGCTGCTTCCGGATATATTTATTATTATTATTATTATTATTATTTTTTTTATTATTATTATTATTATTATTATTATTATTGCTGTTTTGTGGCAGACAAGAAATGAGCAATTACTGGAAAAATAAGGGGGAAAAAAACCCCACAAGCCTACAGCATTATTAAAGAATGAAATCATCATATTAATCATGCTTGCACAGGACTCACACACACACACACACACACACACAGGTATGTGGAGGCGGATATTTGGGACCTTGAGATAAACTGCAGTAGTTGTCTAGGAGAGAACAGCTTCATCTTTAGTCAGTTTATATCAATAAGCTGAACGTGTACCAGTTGCGCGTGAGACTTACACAAACCCACAACCCCTCACTGTTCTTTCTTTCCTTTCTTCAATAAACAACAAATGCACGCAAGCTTTCGCTTCAGCACTAACTTTCGGTTTCCTCTGAAATGAACACACACACACACACACACACACACAGGGTTGGGTAATATTGGACCAATCATAGGAAAGAGTGAGAGAGCGTGCGTGTGTTTCCGCAGAACAGACGACAGGCTACAGCTGCAGTAAAGAGCACACACACACACACACACACACAAGGATCATCAGAGAAAAGTGAGTCCAAACCCATCAGGTCGGTAAGTAACCGAGCGCACGCGCGTTATCCCGGTTTATGTGAAAAGGCGAATTTGTCTCTGTGTGTGTGTGTGTGTGTCACTTTTCAGAGTGTGTACTCGTCTGATTAATTGTAGTTTGGTTATTGCGTAGTATCCAGTTACACTAAACGCAGCAGGATTTTGTGTGTGTGTGTGTGTGTGTATACGTGCGTGTGCGCGCGCGCGCTGTTTTCAGACCTTATTCTTGCGGATAATTAGGTTAAAATCTAAAACAATGAGCTGAGTCCAGAAACCCGCACACTGAAGATGTGTGGAAACCGCGGTGTGTGTGTGTGTGTGTGTGTGTGTGTACAGCGCGTGTGTAACTGATGGTGAGGACACTATCGCTGTCTCACAGGCTTCTGCGCGAGAAACAAACCCGTGATGGCGCACGAGCTTTGTAGCTGCACTGCATGTAAAACAGGGCTGTGGAGACAAACGCAGTTTGGGACGCGGCCTGGAGAGAGAGAGAGAGAGAGAGAGAGAGAGGGATTCTGCAGATGCACATAAAACAAAACGAGTTGCTCATGCTTGCTCAATAGGTGCTCTAGAAATCGCCAGGTGACGTCATGGACTGATGAGCATAACCGACAGTATGGTTTGCATATGGAAACATGAAGAACAGAAACGCACACTGTGATCAGAGTAGAAACCAATAGATTATAATTTTATTTCCTATAGACATTAGAAGTCTTTCTTTCTGTTGACTAAATTCTATCGTTTCTATCGAGAACACAGACAGGATGACGCAGTGGTGCTGAGGAGTCTGGAAGTAGAGACGAACTGTAACCAAATAACTGAGTATCAATCCAAGAACAAAAAAGTGGGAGGGGGATCAGTGATTGGTTGTTGGGGACAATGTTGATCAGTGATTAGTCATTTGGAACAATGTTGATCAGTGATTGGTCATCGGGAACAGTGGTGATCAGTGATTGGTTGTTGGGAACAGTGGTGATCAGTGATTGGTTGTTGGGAACAGTGGTGATCAGCGATTGGTTGTTGACTTTACTCACTGGTGTTGAGTGAGCCTGCGCTCTCAACGCATGTAACCAGCAGCTGTGATGTGAGCTGGAAAGTCGTATTCAGTGCAGGACAGTCACTAAGGTCTGCTCCAAAATTTGATAGATTTGTCACTAGTTTTTTTTTAAATAATAATTTTTTTAAAGTCAGAGAGTTGGCAACACTGGACCTGAATGTGATGACTGGGACTCACTGGAGGAAGGACTCAGTACAGACTGATCTACACATCACTAGAGACTCTTTAATCTCTCTTGTTGAATTTCTTTTCTGCGAATTCACACACAAAGTGACAGGTCTTATTTCTTTGTAATTTCACAATAGAAATTCCAAGAGGATGAAAACTGATTGATGACAGAGAGATGTCCTGATGTCACCAGTCTACTGTAGCAGAATATCATCAGAATGTTCAATAATGTGTTCTGCACAAATAATGTTCTGGCAGTGTTGCAGCATGTGCTGTTTAAATTTACAGCATTCATCATAATAATAATAATAATAATAATAATAATAATAATAATAATAATAATAATCTGACATTAAAGGTACATTAGTGTTAACATTCCTGCAACTGAAAATGTTACATCACTGTTGTAGGAGCGTTTATTAACGTAAGGAAAGAGACTCTCCGAACACCCGAAAACCTGACAGATTGAATGTGCTTATAACCAAATTGTTAGCTGGGGAGTAACGAGCAGATGATGAAACAGAAATCTTACGTAATAATGGACAGGGAACAGACATTTCTTCATCCTTTATTTACTGCCAAGTGTGTTACTTTTGGTGCCTGTTATCTTACGTACAGTATAACAAGGCCACTTGCCAGCTGGTGAGGCTCGGTCTGTTTTACTTACTCAGAACTGAACAACATGAAATAGCAAACTCACTGTTGATCATCAGCTTTGCAGGGATCTCAGGCTAAGAAAACTGATAATAAAAACTGTATTTCATAACCATGCACTTGCTTTTTCGTTTTTTCTAATCTAAAGTGTCCTGAATTCTGGTTTTGGTACAGACCAAGACCGAAAGAATTGCTGTAATTTTTTTTTTTTTTTGTTGCTGTTGTAAATATGGCAATTCCACTTCGGAAACAGTGAATAAGTCTGAAGGAGTATTTTTTCTCTGAAAAGATTTCTACTGTAATAGAAACCACAGAGAGGAAGGAAGAACAGCACTTGCTTGGCAAAAACACAACCGAATTTGGCAAGAGAAACTGTGTGTCACTGCTGACCACAGATATAAAGAACAGTAGATCTGATAGTCTGATGTAGCTTAGTAATAGCTTCGAATTATTACAAGACGACTAGAGACACTTAATTAAATAAACAAAAGCACTTTTAGGCTTTTATTAAAACAAAAATGTTTATTTCATAATAAAAATTACTCAGCATGTAATAAATGTGTTATTAATGTAGAGGAATCAGGCTGACATAGAATTTATTATTAATTATTTATTATTTAATTATTAATTCTCTATAACAGCAGCTCTGACAGCGGCGCAGGTTTATATTAATGCGTTTGCTGTAATACGTTATCGTTACTATAGTAACAGCTCATTCACGGGGACATGTACAGCGGACGCTCCACATAAACGGATAAAAAAATCTGTAATTGTTGATATTGTAAAGTTTTCTGTAAGAAGGCCTTTATTTAACATTGATGGAAGGAGTCTCCAGTGTCAGCGCTTTGTAACAGTCAGAGGTGAAGCTGTAACTTTAAGTTTTCCGACATCTTTTAATGAATTAATACATAAAATAAAATTTCACAGGTACACAAATGACTGAACATGCTCTTAATATTTCCTAAATAATATGTAGAGGAAGGAATATTGTCCCTGTGAACGAGGAAGCGTCTCGCCTCGAACCTTTCTGCTCTTTACATACATAGATGACAACTTCTGAAAGGTAGACATGTTTTGGTTTGGCTCTTTTTATTGCCAGGGACAAAAACAGAGCTCTCCGCCCCTTTGGCACTTTGGTGTAACGCAGTGATAATTTGCGTCATATCCACCAGCCTGTTTGTGCATGTTGTGTTTAAATGTGTGAAGAAGGCAGGCTAAAACCTGCAGGTTCACTCAGCTCTGATCCAACATCCTCTCTTAAAACACTTGAAGTTTGAAGTGCAGGTTCAGGGTGAAGGGTTAGTTTGTAGCATTTGTTGGTTTAATTGCAGCCCAGGAACTAAAACACACTGAAAAGTGCCAGAACACCAGACTGTACCTGTCCTTGTCACATATATGCCTTTTGTACTTTGAATATGTATCTTTAACTCAGAAAAGTGAGTGTAGTGTATCTTTAAAGCCTTTTTTCAAAGTATATAATTTAATTTTAAAGATTAACGTTTAGAAAACGTTTAGAAAATGGAGCTACAGAATGTTCAGTAAAGTGTTTGACAGGCTTCGTTGAAATGTCACCAAAATAAAAATTTTTGCAATGTTTTAAAAACTTGCTGCAACAGTGGTACCCATTAATGTTAATGTTGCTGAACTATAAATGTTGTTGCAATGTGAAAAGGTTGCCATGACACCCAAAAAACATGACAGATTGAACATTCTTAACGTCAAGTGTTTCTACAACCATAATGTTCTGCTAACATAAAATTGCTAGCTTAGTAAACTTTCATAAAAGAGTTCTAATTGGAAGCTTTCTGACAGGAAACATTCAGTTGTAGGAACCCTTAAGGGTGACAGAAGAACCCTAAGCAGTTCCAGATTTTTGAGTGTACTTACTGAAATAAGCATCACTGATTCGTCATTGAATGACCAACTGTTTATAATAGTGATGCTGTGGTGTGACCTGGAACGGATCTGCAGTTTTGTATTATTTTGTTTATAATGTATGTGTAAAAGTCTGATATTTAGCTTGCATCACACCACATCTCACCACATGTTCCTTTTTTTAAATATGTAAAAGTTAATCACTTGTAAGTGTCATAAACAAGCATTCACATTTATGATTATTTTATGATTTTTTTTATACATATGGCAAGTGCCTTGGTGTATGACTTTAGCGTACTGTACACTACTGAAATGATGCCACAGTTCTGCAGTGCAGAACAGGAACTGGTCCAGGAACTGGTGAGTTCTCCATCAGAATAGTTCAGTAACCTGAGAACATATGAGGACACCTTATATAGCGTGAGATCAGGCAATGTACAGGAAGTCTTTTCTCTCAGTTTGTGAGAATGCTGTCTGTATAGAACTAATTCAGCGCTGATTAAAATTGAATATTGTGGTGTATCATCAGGGATTCCTGGTGGTCTGTGGCGACCCCTAAAGGGAGCAGCTGAAAGAACAACAACAACAACACTGTGGTGTATCATCTGATCAATTATGTTTAAGTGGATTTTTCCCCACAAATTAATTATTAATATTATGATATTCTTTTTCCCCTCTGACTGTGTCTCTGTAGTTGGTCGACTGTGTCTAGGCAGCTGGAATCATCATGGCAGTAGGCGGCTGTGGACAGTTCTGCAAATGGATCGTCATCCTTTTCAACATACTCTTCATCGTAAGAAGCTCATTAATATTCATATTCACAATAATGAATAACGAATGAGGTTTCACAGTGTTCAACAGTGTAAAGAGCTCAGATTCAATATAGATGATCTCTCTGTCTCTCTCTCTGTCTCTCTCTCTCTCTCTCTCTCAGTTGGTGGGTATGGGTTTATTGGCAGGTGGAATGTATCTGCGCTTCAGTGCTGACGTGCCCCAGGATATGAAAACCAACCATTTCATGTTCAGTACGTAGTCGTGATTCGTTTCAATTTTATCACATACTACATATTCATGATTTATGTAATTACATGCTAATTGTTTGTAAAATAATTTAAATAGACAGGTAGATTGTTGGATAGTTTAAAGAAGTAGGTTAGTTTAAGTTACATTGAACTGTATTGTCATTGTCAGAGTACGAGTACAGAGACAATGAAATGCAGTTAGCATCCAAACAGTAGTGCAAATAGAAATAAGTTGAATGAAATAAATAAGAATGATGGTGCAGTAAGTAAAGATAACAGTGTACAGGTAAAGGTAAACAGCATGATGCATGCAATATGATACAGTGGATACATACAGTGGATAAAATGCAGATGTGCAAATAGCAATCTGTTATAAATAATTGCAGTAATGACATAATTGCAGTAAAGTGCATTAATTATAGATAACAGCAGTAATGATACAGTATAGTATGGCGTCTAATGCTAATGTTTAGTTATTAGGTGGAGGCTGGCAGTTAATGCTTAGAAGCTGAGTTCAGGATTAGTACAGCTGAAGGGAAAAAGCTGTTCATGAATCTTGTTGTGCAACAGCACAGACATGGTAGCATTAATCCATCCATCCATCCATCCAGTAACCCATCCACCATCCTTTGTACCATCCATCTATTTATCCAACCTTGTGTTTTTGTCATTTCTCTATCTCTCTCTCTCTGTCTTTCTCTCTTTCTCTCTGTCTCTCAGTGGTTGGACTGTCCATAGCTATTGGTGTTTTGATTCTCATCACTGCTTCGTTTGGAGATTACGGTTCCTGTAGTGAGAATAAAGCTTCGATTGGTGTGGTGAGACACACACACACACACACACACACACACCCCTATGGCAGTGTGTACTCCTTCACTCTAATTGTAAATAAACATTAAGCTGAGGTTTTATCACATGCATGGATCGTGTGGTTTACATCTGTTTATGGATGTGAATGTGTTAATTATTAAATCCCACAATAATTGATAACAAAGCTGAGCCTGCTGGGTCCGAACCTCCCTCTGCAACTGGATTCTGAGCTTTCCGCTGGGAGACCCCAGTCCGTCAGAATCGGCATCTCCACCTCCAGCACCACCACACTGAGCACCGGTGCACCCCAGGGCTGTGTGCTCAGTCCACTGCTGGTCACACTGCTGACTCATGACTGTGCTGCAAAGTTCAGTTCTAATCACATCATCAAGTTTGCTGATGACATCATTAGCAAAAATGATGAATCAGCATACAGAGGGGAGGTGAACCAGCTTGCAGAATGGTGTAGACACAATAATCTGTCCCTTAATGTTGATAAGACAAAAGAGATGATTGCTGACTTCATGAGGACTCGAGTAGACGACTCACCACTGTACATCAACGGAACAACTGTGGAGAGAGTCAAAAGCTCCAGGCTCCTTGGTGTGCTCATGATGGAGGACCTCTCCTGGATTCTCAACACCACCTGCCTAGACAAGAAGACCCAACATTGTCTACACTTCCTGAGGACGCTGAAGAGAGCCAAACTCCCCCCTCCCATCCTCACTTCCTTCTACAGAGGGACGATAGAGAACGTCCTGTCTGGCTGTCTCACCGTGTGGTACAGGAACTGCACAGCTTCCGACAGCAAGACCCTACAGAACAGCTGCAAAGATCATCGTGGTCTCTTTACCCACCATTGACACCTCATACAACAACCGCTGCATCCACAAAGCCACCAGCATTGCAGACGACCCCTCTCACTCCTCTCATGGTTGCTTCACCCTCCTGCCATCTGGCAGAAGCATCTGTGCTACAACCACCAGCAGACTCCACAACAGTTTCTTCCCTGAGACAGTCAGATTACTCACTAGCCTGCTGCCTCCCAACGCTCACCTGCGCTAGTCAAACCCCTAACCCAGTATGACTACTGCTGCTATACTTATACATCACACAATAGTTTACAGTTTACAGCCCATGCCCTGTGTATCTACTGTCCTGTGTATCTATTGTCTTGCACTCGTCTCAAACTGTTGTATATTTGCACTTTATGTAGTCCTGTGTACTGTTCTGTGTTGCACCATGGTCCTGAAAAAACGACATTTCATTCGAATGTATACATCTATATATAGGAATAGCAAAAAAAGCCCACTGACTTGACTTGACTGAGTGGAAACAAAAACTCAAACATCCTCTAAAAGAAAGAGAAGATGACAAAAGAGGATGAAAACATTTATTTGAATATTCATTCTAGCTAGCTAAAACTTTTTCCTTAACATAGTAGTTTGTAGTTTTTAATAGTGCCTTTAGACATGAAATTTCCCCAGCCCTGAATTTAGCCCTGCCCCCAAACTGAAAAATAAATCAGGGTTATTTCTACTGCTCATTTATAGACGGCAAAATGTTACATTAATCCTGCCAGAAGTCCACAATACTTACATTACCCAACCTCCATTTAAAACTGATTCCGTCTAAATAGGACATTAAAACGATAATAGAAAAGGTTAGATAATCTAGCGTGTAGCTGGTTGGTAATGAAGTCTAACATTCGACTAACATTAGCTTCTGCTATAATTAATTGTGAATTTCCGGCTGAAAACTTTCGAAGAGGAACTTTTTGGCTGGCACTGTTTTGATGACATCATGGTGTCACTCTTCTTAAGAATATTCACCAGAACAGTGTGTGATGCGTTCATGTTACTTTCTCCTTCTCTGCAGTACTGCTGTCTGCTGTTTTTGCTCGCTGCCGCAGCTGCCATCGGGGGGGGCCTGGCCTTTGTTAAGATTTCAGAGGTAAGTGTACATCACTGTAATATCATTAAAACGGCTTCTGTTTAGCTGGAGTTTGCGTGTCATTTTTTTTTTTTTAAATTCAGTTCTCAGCCCATGTTGCAGAGTTTTACGCCACCATCTTTGCCCAGTACATTGTTACAGGAGACGTGATCCGAGCCTTCATCCTCAAACTGTTCCACAAAGCTGTATGTACCCCACACACACACACACACACACACACACACACTCTAACATGTATGTACAAGTGTGTTTAATAGCCGAAAGCCTGACTCTGCATATGTGTGTCTACAGTTTGACTGCTGTGGCCTGGGAGGAGCTATGCAGACGCTCATGGGTGCTACCAACATCTGTCCACAGCAGACATCCTTTCTGGGAATTCGTGTCTCCACGTCTTCTGTAAGCCCCACCCACTGAATTTCTGTGTTCTCTTAGCTAGTCAAGTTTCTGCTGTGTTTTATTTTTGGTTTGCAATTCACACAAAGAGTTCTCTCTGACAAACAGACTTCTCTAATGTGCCTTGCTCCAACAGCAATGATTATAACGTTTAACTAAGCAAGGCTATGGTTCTGAGGTACTCATTAGCTAAATGAGGCTCTGGTTCTGAGGTACTCTTTAGCTAAATGAGGCTCTGGTTCTGAGGTACTCATTAGCTAAATGAGGCTCTGGTTCTGAGGTACTCTTTAGCTAAACGAGGCTCTGGTTCTGAGGTACTCTTTAGCTAAACGAGGCTCTGGTTCTGAGGTACTCATTAGCTAAATGAGGCTCTGGTTCTGAGGTACTCTTTAGCTAACTGAGGCTCTGGTTCTGAGGTACTCTTTAGCTAAACGAGGCTCTGGTTCTGAGGTACTCTTTAGCTAACTGAGATTCTGGTTCGGAGTTACTCTTTAGCTAACTGAGGCTTTGGTTCTGAGGTACTCATTAGCTAAACGAGACTCTGGTTCTGAGGTACTCATTAGCTAAATGAGGCTCTGGTCCTGAGGTACTCTTAAGCTAACTGAGGCTCTGGTTCTGAGGTACTCTTTAGCTAAACGAGGCTCTGGTTCTGAGGTACTCTTAAGCTAACTGAGGCTTTGGTTCTGAGGTACTCTTTAGCTAACTGAGGCTCTGGTTCTGAGGTACTCTTTAGCTAAACTAGGCTCTGGTTCTGAGGTACTCTTTAGCTAAACGAGGCTCTGTAGGTAGTCAGAAAGTAGTGCTGAGTTAATGATAACTTTCTGTTGACACATTTGTGTGCAGAGTTGCCTGCCTCTGATTATGAGCCAGCTGGACGCCTCTTCAGTGCTGACATGTTTTATGGTAATCGCTGGGATTCTGGTAAGTAATAACCCACAAATGGAAGAAATCAGAACTAACACTGCTTTATTTCATTGTGGGATTGGAGTAGCAATTTATAATGTGACTGAGAGAATCAGTCTGGTTTAGAGTTTGAGTCAGATTCAGACTCTGAAGTTTTGGGTCTAAAGCAAAATCAAGTTTAGGCTTTAGTCAGAATCAGGTTTAGGGTTTAATTAGTTTCAGGTTTATAGTTGGTTCAAATTTTTTATTAAGTCAGATTTATGTTTATAGTCGGGTTTTTATTTTATCGGGATTTATTATCAGATTCAGGTTTAGGGATTAATCATAGTCACATTTAGGGTTTAGTCTTGTTTCTATTCAGAGTCATCTTTAAAATTTAGTAATTCCGATTTGGAGGTCAATCAGAGTCAAATTTAGTGTTTAGTCAGAATCAAGTTTAGGGTTTAATCAGAGTAAGGATTAGGGTTTAGTCACTGTCAAATATAGCTGGGATTACAGAGTCACAGAGTTTATAGTCAGGGTTGGTTTTAGTGTTTAATCAGTCACATTTAGGGTTTAGTCACATTTAGAGTTGAGTCAGGTTTCGTATTTAAATTAGAGTCTGGTTTAAAGGTTATGAAGTTCAGACTGTACACTCATGCTGTCTCTCTTTGGCTCTCTCTCTCTCTCCCCTCTCTGTCTGTGTCTCTCTCCCTCTCTGTTTCTCTCTCTCTCTCTCTCTCTCTCTCTCTGTGTCTCTTTCTCTCTCTGTCTGTTTATCTGTCTCTGTCTGTCTTTCAAACGGTCTCCAGATTACGGTTGTTGTTTGTGCTGGTTTTATTTACCAGCAGCTGTCTCGCCCTGTCGTTACTTCTCCCCCTTACATCCCTCTCTCCTCTAATCCTTGTTCTCCCACCTCCACTGTTGTCTGCTCCACGATCCCTTATACCTATCCACCATCCTACACCACTGTGGCTGAACAAGTCTGATCTAACAAAGCAGACTCTCCTGCGGACTTATTAAGTCATTCATCTCTTTTTTCTCTGTATACCTTCCTTTTCAGAATAATGATGGTTAGTGGGTGATTAGTAGAGTTCTCTCTATCTTCTATTAGTTCACAGTGTTCTACCTGAAACTTTGATCTTTTTGATTTTCTCTTCTGATTCTCCCTCTCTCTCTCTCTCTCTCTCTCTCTCTCCCTCCATCATTCTGGTAGTTCCTGGTGTTGGTCTGCAGTGTTATGCTGTGCTGCAACATAAAGAACAGTGAGCACTACTCACCACCATTGTACTACTGACCTACAAAAGCTCAACGATGCAACACACCATGCTTCTGTCCTGTTCTCATTTCCTCCACTCAGTGTTTTCCTATCCTTCTGCCATCCATCCGATCTTCTTCTAACCCCCCTTTCACCTCCCAACCTTCTCCTGGCTTACATCCAATCTTCTCCTTCTGCCTCTTCTACACCTGATTTACTCCTGTCCTTCTCTTCTCCACTCAGTCTTCTCATATCCTCCTTTACTCATCCAATATCCTCCAACCTTCTCCTAATCCCTTGTCCTCCAGCCAATCTTCTCATATCCTCCACTCCTCCACCAAATATTCTCCTCTCGTTCTCCATCGCTTCTCTTCACTCTTCCGCCACTCTTACTTCTGCCCCCCTTTCTTCACTTCCTCTCTTCTCTTCTGTCTATTCCTCCTCTTTCCTAGAAGATTTGTCTACTCAAGTGGAAGAGACATCAAGCAGAGATATGCCACTGAGGAGAACTTCTGTGTCAAACACACACACACACACACACACACAGTCTGTGGTGTTTCCATTGAGTTATTTATTTTTGTAGTTAAATGATGCAAAGGGAAATCAATTATCTCTATTAGATTTAGAGACTTATTCTTTTCACTAAAAGCACTTTCTCCAGAGGACCAGACAAAATTCCACTCAAAGCTAAAATCTGTCATGCATGACATGGGGACATTTCGCCCTCAAAAAGATCGAAAATCTTTACGAATACAAATGTACATTCCAGCTGTCATAACACACATACGCACACACACATTTTTGCATTTTGCAAATCATGTACATTTCATCATTTTTCTTTGCCTTTTGTTTTTATTGCACTTTTAGGAATGCTTTAAAAGTTTATCATTAAGAAGTATTACATTTTCAGTGTGTGAAATGGAGTGTTAATGTTACATTGTCCTTCCTATAGCATGACAAATGTATGTGTTTTTCCTACATTAATAAACTTTGGTGTGTACTTTTCATGATGTTTGTATGTGTTTAGTTTCTAAATAGCGTGAGCTGTAAAATGAACGGTGTTCTACCAAGTAAACAAACGTGAATTTAAGCCTTAAAATAAAACATTGTAGTAATCAATTAATCCACTTTCTAGTGTTTCTAGTGACGTTCTAGTGTTTCTAGTGACCGGGCTTCAAAATGGCTGCTGATCCCACACTTGATTGAGGCGTTTTCACACACTCACACACTCTCTCTCCTCACAGACTGTGTTTGTGTGTTAGGAACTCCAACACCATGGACTCCTGCCAAATGTTGAAGTTCCCCTCAGGCGAAGACGAACGTTGCTCAGCTAGATGACTTAACAATGCTGGAGTGTGTGAACGCCAGCAGAACATCAAACACGTGTAACAGGACAAACAAGTCATTGTATAGAGAATGTGGGAACTTGTCAAAAGATACGCCTCAGAGCAAAATAACAAAGCCCGAAGACTGTAGTGGTTCAGGGTGTGGCACTTTGGGTTTGATAGACCGTGTTCAGTTAGTTGTTCAGTTAGTGGTTGAGACTTTGGACTACTGATCAGAAGGTCGTGAGTTCAAATCCTGACACCACTGTTGGGTTTTGGTTTAGGGTTTGGCCTTTAGGGATTAGAGCCCAGAGTTAGAGATTGGGATTTGGAGTTTAGGATTAGAGCTTTAGGGTTTGGTTTTGGCTTTTAGGGTTTAAGCCTTTGGCTTTGGTTTAGGGTTTGAAATATAGGGATTAGGTTGCAGAGTTCGTGCACATCCACATTGCTTTATACTATAAAATGAGATTCATTTGTGATCCTCTTTTTAGTTTTTCTTTATGTGTTTTTTTGTTGTTTTTTTTTCTTTACCATATTTTTTTGTTTCCTTTCTCATTCTTGTTATTTCTTGTTTCTCTTTCTTGTTTCTTTCTTTGTGTCAATCAAAGTGAGGACAAGAATTAAAATGATAAAAGAGAAAAAAAAACCCTCAAGGCAACTACTTTGTGTGACTACCATAAAATGACTAATTCAAATAATGACAGTGTGGTTTGTTTACACACACACACAAACACAAACACACACACACAGAGTTTAGATTAATCATTACACTCTGGCGTAGGAACAAAATTATTGTTACTGTTAGCTACTGTTTTGTCACATCTGCCTGATTTTAATATAAATTTTATTGCAGTCACTTTCAGGCTGTGAGATACTTTAGATCATAGTTTAAAAAAAAAAATGTATTTAGTAATTTATTTATTTATTTATTTTATACACACATCTCTTCATTAACAGTATTTACTAGAGTAGCTACATGAACACACCATCAGTAATGGAATATAGTAATTAATACACGCCATGTGTTCTTAAAATAAAGCAAGTAATGAACTCCTGTACAGACCAGTGTTTAATGAAAAATGTTAAAAAATGTTAGAATTAACATGTCTGTGGTGGTTATTTAGTGAAATTGTCTAATGAAGCTAAAATTGTGGGTGCCAATATTTATACTCACGGGCCTGACATTTAACAACATGCTGTAGTTTAATTAATGCTAATATATACAGGTGTTAATGGGTGAAATAAATGTTATTAATGCATGTGCACTTCCAGTGACTGTGTGTATGAGTGGACAACGTAGCGTCAGTGATTCTTACTGCACGGTTTTGAAGTTAAAATTTGGCACACACACACACACACACACACACAGTTTCATTTACACACAGTTTCATTTACTCAAAGCAAGAATAACCTCCACCAAACCTAATCGCAGATTGTTTATGATAGAAATAAAGCGGTTTCATGAATCCTTATGTAACATCGAAAACAACAAAGACATCTCTGCTCTGTGATAAGATAATTGAGAAAGTTAAGTAAGAAGATACAGCTATTTTAATGAATGAATTAGTTCGTTAGTTAGTTAATTGAGACTATGATGGTGGTTGTTGGTGTCTGTTGCAGTATTTCAGAAACATAACTGGCTGACTGGAGAGTCTCATGAATGTGTAGATGTTCCTAATAAAGTGGACAGGGAGTGTAGTATATCATGAACGCTGGACAGGTTAAAGGACACCGATTCTCATGGGCATGTTTTAGGTTTTTTGTCTTGGTCGTATGCAGCACGTATCTGCTACATAGTGAAGCAAGCCAAGCTGGGATTAAACTCAGGGAAGTAGGGAAGCAGGAAATCAGGAAGGAAACCGGATCTGGACATGTTTAAGGTTTCCAGACTTCAAATAGTCACTGACTGCAGCCAAATATTAAAAATACCAATTTAATTTAAGATTATGTTAGTTTCTTTAATTACTTTTGGCCCCTTAAGAAGTTTGCAAGGGAGGGAGGGGGGCAAATATTTATGCACCTGACTGTATATTTCTAGTACATTTTAAGTGAAACATTAAATGTTTAATAAACATGCATTTAACATTAATTCTGTATGTTAATGATTGCTGTTGTCTAAACCATGTTAAAGATATAAAGACATTCATCTGCAGTATATCATAATGTAAATAAAACCATCAGAGATCATCACATGGCAGTTTATAGTGATATTTATAGAGAATATGAGTTATAGACAGAGATGTATAATATGAGTTATAGACAGAGATGTATAATATGAGTTATAGACAGAGATGTATAATATGAGTTATATAGACAGAGATGTATAATATGAGTTATAGAGAGAGATGTATAATATGAGTTATAGACAGAGATGTATAATATGAGTTATAGAGAGAGATGTATAATATGAGTTACAGAGAGAGATGTATAATATGAGTCATAGAGAGAGATGTATAATATGAGTTA
>CM075031.1:745209-748330 GCA_037576675.1 Pangasius sanitwongsei | reverse complement strand
AGAAGATTGACAAAGAGCTGCTCGCCATTCTCCCTGCTGCTGCTCCAGAAGAGATAAAGAGCATTCAAGCAGCTGTTAAAAGTGGATTCGCAGAAGAAGAGGAAGGGGAAAGTGGATTCACAGAAGAAGAGGAAGCAGACTACGCCTGACTGAATGTTTATCCACATGAAAATGCTTCAGACAGTACAATTTCCAGCTGATCATGCTTCCTTTCCAGCATAATAAAAGTCTGTGATTTCTCAAAAAATACTGTTCAGTAAAATTAATATTTTAACTCTGCATGCTGATAAATGTAATTTTACTTAAACATTTTTACTGAAGTAATCTATCATTTTCTCATGGAACTCATTTCCAGCTTCATGTAAACTTTACAACCTGATTGCGCTTATAATAAAATAAATATATATTACAGAATACATTCTTGGTTATGATTAAAGATGACTGTTCATGTTGTCTGTTAGCATCACACAATACTCAGCTCATATACAGATAGGCCCTTAGTCCAATCAAGGCAAATTCCTCATTATTTTGTACCCAACTTTCTTAAAATCTTAAAAGCTTTGACAAAACATATTTTAGAACAGGTGGACCAGGATTTCTGCATTTATACGGAAAGATTTGAGCTGGCATTAAAAAAAAATTCCTTTCAGCTCATTTTCTCTAATTCGGGTTTAAGATAATAAATCATGCACTCTAATTGAATTGTTTAACCAGAGGGTTAAAAACCTGGAATAATATGAAAGGCATAAAATGCACAAGGATTCATTCAAGGATCAAAAGCTTTATTGTCATATGTGCAAGTACAGTCTCTGCAGCAGACAATAAACATACAGACAGTAAACATACAATAACAACACAATAACCATAATCATATAAAAACAGATAACATTACCATTTACACAAGTATACATTAGTGCAAAATTATATAAAAAGAAAGATGAATAAAAAATAAGTGGTGAGAATCCACACGTGTAAAAAGTCCAAATATGTACACATAGATATAAAAATATAACCGCAGCAATGATAGTTAAAGCGACTGTGCAGAATGCAGTGAAGTGTCAGCGGGTCCTGTTTGTGTCGTATGCAAGAGGGTTGAAAAGTCTTATGGCATTGGGGTAGAAGCCGTCTCTGAGTCTTGATGTTGTGTGCTGATGGATCTGAGTTTTTTACCTGAGAGCAGAAAGGAGAAAAGTGAATGTGCAGGATGGCTGGAGTCTTCAATGATGCAACCCGCCTTCTGACACAGCGTGTGGAGTGAATGTCCTGTACGGATGAGAGCTGTGTGCCTGTGATCTTTTGTGCTGTCTTCACCACCTTCTGCAGAGCCGTCTTATCCTGTGCCGAGCAGTTTCTTTACCAGGACATGATTCAGTCCGATCAGGGCAATGACCGGAAAAACCCTCCAGCTGAACTGCATGATCTGGTATACTTGAGGACAACCATGTCAAGTCAAGTCAAGTCACGTCAAGTGGAGTTTATAGTCATTTCAACCGTATATAGCCAGTTAGTACAGAGTGAAACGAAACAACGTTCCTCCAGGACCAAGGTGCTACATAAGACAAACACAGAACTACAAGGGACTACATCATTTATACATAAACTTATACAAACATGTGCAGACAGCACAAGACAGTACACTGACTACTGGGACAGACACTGGGCGCAGTCTTGACCCAGTGCAGCGCGGACCAGTACACTTAAAAGTATTCAGGAAATCACAAACCAAATACTCTTACTACCAAAAAAATCATTTTCCAACAAGGCAATAATAAAATACTGCTAACAGGTCAAAACAACAATTTGTGTGTGTGTGTGTGAAAGATAAAGCTGTGGATTGTTGTCTGATAGAGACCCTGTAGAGCTGCTGCCTGATAACCAACACAGTTCCATTCAGTACAAATTAAAGCATGTTCATTTTACTCACTTTTACACATTAACACATTATACACTGTCCTTCATTTTATAGTCACTGTGAAGTGTAAATTAATCATCTGTGTAAATTACTGACCTGTAAATCACAGAGTGAACTGGAGACGGTGCATCCGGTTTGCAGTGTTTTATTTTAAACCCTCAGAGCACTTCCTAGTGCTCCATCTGCTGCCGCTTACAAACTGTGGTCTCACACACACACACACACACACACAATTTTACAAAAAAATGTAGATTTCCTCTGTGGTTATGCTTATGTTTAGATGTATTTAGATAATTTATGAAAAAAAGAACATTTCCCATAAAATCGAATGAATAGAATTGAAATTGAATTGGTTTGCAATATAGTTTGCAAAATTATTTACAAATAAAAAATAATCAGATGTGATCGCATAAATATTTCACCCCGCCACACTGCTGTCACACCCCTAAATTAGTTATTATGGAAAGTGACGTGGTTAAAGTGTCAAACCTTTAGCTTTCTGATGAAAAATTACATCATCAGGACGTTTTGTTAGTAGCTGGTTTTATGGTCCTGAGTTTATCGCTTTATTTCACTCCCTAGTAGAAACACAGACTGTTCTTTTTCAATCATTCAACTCAATTAGACAGAACAGGGCAATTCTATTTTAAAACATTTAAAAATTCATTTGTTGGGCCTGATGAAGACCTTTGTTGGGCCCGTCCCAATCCACAGGCTGTATGTTTAACACCCCTGTTAATTGTTAGTTAATAGACACATCACAATGCACAGCCAATCTAATCCTAAAGTAAGTATGGAATTTATGAATTAGTAAGTGAAAGAATGGGTGAAGTCACACCCACATTAATGCTGGTTTGGGTGATATGATCTCACCGCAGGTCATGAAGCCGATCATGAACCTGTCATGGGGCACAGACTCACCAAACCAGACAGTGCAAGATTAGAAAAAATCACCTGGCCTTTTTCCAGTCTGTGAGTCTGAGCCCGTGATTCCTGGTCTTGACTGACAGTAGAGGAACGTGATGAGGTCTTCTGCTGTTGTAGCTTAACTTTCAAGATTTGTGTAATTTATATTTACACAACTTCAAGGGTTTCAATCCTTATTACTATCAAACTGATCTGATATCAGAATAACAATATGTTCAATATGAGAGAGAGAGAGAATTATCTAAAGCAGATTGCAGCACAGCGATTTAATCCCTTCTGATG
>CM075031.1:737709-740209 GCA_037576675.1 Pangasius sanitwongsei | reverse complement strand
GTTATCTCATCAGTGGAAAGAGAGAGAGAGAGAGAGAGAGAGAGAGAGATAAACACAGACATTCCTGATCTGGACAGAAATAACCGAGCAGCACCTGTAAAGGAAAGAATTTCCTCATCAGCCCATGTGGACCATTCAGTCCCACCAAGCCAGAGTCTGATACAGTAGTAATATGAACTGACTTTAAAAAAAAAAAAAAAACACCAAACATCACTTGGTCTGTTGTTTCATGTTAAAATGATTGGCTAATGCAGAGTTCTTTGTCAACTTGTAAGAGGCTGCGCTACGCCTCCGGCAGCCAGCAGAGGGCAGCAGCAGCAGTGCACGGTGAGAGCAGCTGCTCAGGAGAACTCAGTTTCCCAGAATCCTCCAGGCTGATTAACCCGAACTGCCTGCACCTGCCAGGTAGGATATTTAAGGCCAGCCTATGAGCCCTATGACCTTTGTAGAGCGGTGGATGGTTTGGTATATCAGGGCTTTGCTTGAGGCAAACTTATGAGAAAAATGGAAAGGAGAAATAAGAATTGAAAAGAGAAAGAAAGTGAAAAGAAAAACAAAGAAATAGGGGATCAGAGAGAATTAAGGTGTGAAGAAGGAGAGAGAATCTAAGACAAGGATATAAAACAGAACTGAAAAGAAGAGAAAAACTAAAAGGGAATAAATTATATGATAATATATATGTGAAAACCTCTCCCTGAAGAGTTCTACGTTTTTCCCCTTTTTGTAATTTTCTCTCTTCCCTGTTTAATAAAGAAGCTTCCTTTGTTTGAGTACGCCATTTTAGCATTGTTTAGTTTTGCCCGCTTTTTCAGTCAGGTGCACTAATCGCACCCACACCCTTAACTTTAACTTTATTATTCTCTTCTATAAACCCTGCTGTTCACTCTTCTGTGAATAATAGCTGCTTTATTCTTTTTGCTTTACTTGGAAAATAATCATGATGGTTTTGGGACCAGTCCTTCACAATCAACAATCAGATTTAGACTGATGATATTTAACGGTTATAAATATTCTGCCACTGATACTTCAATGAGATGGATAAAATGTGTACTCGCTGGTGCAGTAAGTAAAGCTGTAGGTGTACATCAGTATCTCTACCCGGATATCCTGGTAGTTCATCTCAGGCTCGGCAGGTTTTCTGTGACTGGGTGATGGAGATGAGCTTTACGTGAAAGTTAATATTGTATTAATAGAGCAGATTAATTTAGATATATCAGTTGACGTGAAATATCTTTCTCATGATCTAATGATAGTATAATCCCAGGCGTATTGTCTTATTTGATTGTCAGAGCTAGCCAGCAATCCTGAGCAGAAGTCTACTACAGATACAGAAGGTTGTCCTGTACAGTCACTGAGTGAGGAGCAGTAATCAGTCCCTGTCCGTTAGTTTGATGTAACCACAGAATGTAATGCTGAAATCTATGTTGTGGCTGTAAATACACTCAAAACACCATGCTGTGTCATTCAAGACCAATATTAAATACATAAATATGGCATTATTAATTCATTAATTATATCCTTTTAAAGTTTGAATGACTGAGAATCACTTTAATGATGCTGACTAAATCCTGCTTGGCATTCTTTCTATTAATATTTTAGTATCATTTACTGGCAAGCATCAGAGGCATCTAAGAAGAGCTTCAGCCCTATTCAGGATCATTAAGATTCATTTGTATACAAATAGCAGTAAAATAGGAAAGGAAGGAAGGATACAGCAAAAATAAACACACGTGATAAATTCACTCACGCAAAGGTCACGTGGTAGTGATTTCTGATGAACCTCTGAGGGACTGTGTCTCCCCCTGCTGGTCATTCACATGCATTCAGTAAAAGTCATCACATTAAATATTTATATATTAATGTGCTCTTCTAACGCATTATTGTTTCTATAGTAACAGCTCATTCTCAGGGACGCTCCAAATAATCTGAGACTAATAATAATAAAAAAAAAAAAACAAAGTAAAATGTATGCTCATTTATGTGGTGACGTTTTCGTTAGGAGACATTTATTTAACATTCGTGGAAGGAGTCTCCAGTGTCAGTGCTCTGTAAAGTTGCAGAGTTTCCCAGCACAGGAACGTCTTCAGGACAGAGGAGTTTACTTTCCGGTTTCTCAGTAAAATGACAGGCTGTGTTTTTGAGAGGGAGAAGAGCGAGAGAGGCTGAGGACGTTCCACAACATTAAATCTAAAAGCTATAAATCATTAAAATTATGTTCAATAATAAATGAAACACTCCTGTGTGTGCTGGTGTATGAAAACAGTCCAGAGTTAGAAATACATAACGTTAATGTTAGTATAATTACACAAAATACTCAGATTATACCTGGTGATTTCATGACTTTTATTTTGCCATTTTCCTTCTCTTGTTCCCCTCTGCTTTGGAGTGTTGAAGCAGCCATTATAATTATAATAACTTTAATTGAAATACTTTTCTTTATTTCACCAAAATGGTGAAATGGGGAAGAGATTTTGAGGGTTGGGTCTTAGTTCCTCTCTCT
>CM075031.1:730209-732709 GCA_037576675.1 Pangasius sanitwongsei | reverse complement strand
GTGTGAGAGAGAGAGAGAGAGATTAATAACAGGTAATAACACTGCATTATTAGCACTAATAACAGTAGTGTGTGTGTGCGTGTGTGTGTGAGCGTGTGCGTGTGTGTGTGTGCGTGTGTGTGTGAGCGTGTGTGTGTTCTGTAATCATGTAGTTAAATATCATCACAGCTGACTGACCCCTCGACAGATGTAACCTACACAGATGTTTTTAGCACAGTGTAAAAGCTCACAGGGGCTTTTTCAGTCTTTTCAGTGACGAGTCATTTGAGTCGGTTCAGTTAAATGATTCATTCACATTAATTCACTGTTATTTTCTAATGCACTTTTGTCCATGAGGTCAGAGTCATGACTGAAAGATTCACAGACTCACTGAGCGAGGATCGGGATTAAATACGTCGTGTAGAACATATAAAAATCTAACACAATGCTGGGTAAATCGTGTGGTTAATAATCAGGTATGTGTCTGAGTGGAAATGTTGGCCTCAGGCAGCATCTGAACAAAATAAATGACTCTGAAAGTGAAAACTGACTCACTTCAGTGACTCTTTCATGAATGAAATAAGGATCGATATTCTTCAGAAAAAGCACCGCTACAACTGATTTCACTTATAAAACACTGACAGTGACTTTCGCTTAATATCTCCACCCAAAACCACACCCATTACGTGTGCGTGTGCGTGTGCGTGTGTGTGTGTAGGTATTTTGTGCAGTTATTTTCAGGGAGTGGCGTTTTGGTGCAAAGCTTCAGACACGTTACAACTCCTCCAGAAACAGAGCATTCTTTCACCACTTGTCTCTCTCTCTCTCTCTCTTTCTGTCTCACTCTCTCTCTCTCTCTCTCTCTCTCTCTCTCTCTCACACACACACACACACTCTCTCTCTGTCTGTCTCTCTTACGCTGTGTCTGTCTCTCTCTGTCTCTCTCACTCTGTGTGTATCTCTTTCTCAGACTCTCTTTCTGTCTCACTCTCTCTCTGACTCTCTCTCTTTCTGTCTCTCTCATTCTGTCTCTCACTCTCTCTCTCTCACACACACACTCTCTCTCTGTCTGTGTCTGTCTCTCTCTCTCTCTCTCTCTCACTCTGTGTGTATCTCTCTCTCAGACTCTTTCTCAGACTCTCTCTCTGTTTCTCTCTCTCTGTCTCTCTCTCTCTCACTCACTCTGTGTGTATCTCTCTCTCAGACTCTCTCTCAGACTCTCACTCTGTTTCTCTCTCTCTATCAGTCTCACTCTGCGTGCATCTCTCTCTCTCTCTGTCTCTGTCAGTCTCTCTATCAATCTCTCTCTCTGTGTATCTCCTTCTCTGTCTGTCTTTCTGTCTCTCTTTTCTCTCCCTGTCTGTCACTTTTTCTAAAAAGTGTTTAGCACCAAAGACAAAGTGGACTTTTGAACACACACACACACACACACACACACACACGGACACACAGAGCAGTTTGCTCCACCCATCAGCCGATTTTAAAAAATGCAGCTGGCTCACCTGAAGGACCTTAACCAAACACACCTGAAGATGTTTGAGCATGTTGATCCGAAGAGGATTACACACACACACACACACACACACACACACTGTATGTCCTCCCCCTCTTTCACACACATTCTTGAATGAATGTACTTGTAGGGACCACAAGTTCTTATGAGTACAGTAATGTTAGAGAATGAAACAGACACTTATTTCTATCCCTCAGATCACCATTGATTTATTAATGTAGCCAAATAATGCTATGCCCAGGCACAACCCCTAAACCCCAACACTAACCTCTAACCCCTAACTCTGGACCAATCAGATTTCAGAGCTCCACCATAAGACATTTTGACACCATTTTCAGGAGTTTCAAGTGAGGGTCAGATTCATATCAGAGTAATCGATAGAAATCTAGTAGTTATCGATGATGACGCATTTTATACAAAGTAAAAAATATCCTGTTACAAATCTACAACTGGAAAAAATGACAGTTTTTCAAACAAAAGGCTACATTTTTGTGACACAGCGCAAAACTCAGTCAGTGCTTATGGTTCCAAGTTAGTGATGATCAAGTTACGAGTTCAAATCCTATGACAAATCTTTCAAAAGGTCCCCATTAAGGTTCAAATTGTCACATGTACCTGGACAAATTAGGACATTTGTACCCCCCAAAAACACATTAGATACCAGTGTACACACACACACAGACACACACACACACACGCTGAACTGTTCCACATGAGAAGACCAACCCAAGCCCATCACTGCCTTCTGCATTAGTCACATTCGTATGGTTGATGCATGAGTCAGTAAATACGTGCGGTGAAGCAGTAAACAATTGGCTCGTTAGGCAATGTGGAAACTCTAAACCTGCCAGGATCAGACTGAACTGGACACCTACATTACAACAACACACTCCAGTTCCCATACTGTACAGGCATGAGAAAGTGTGTGTGTGTGTGTGTGTGTGTGTGTGTGTGTGTGTGTGTGTGTGTGTGTGTGTGTGTGTGTGTGTGAGGTCCCCTGAACTGGAA
>CM075031.1:653987-683559 GCA_037576675.1 Pangasius sanitwongsei | reverse complement strand
GGGCTCCAGACTTCAGGCAGTCATTGACTGCAAAGGATTTTCATCCAAGTATTAAAATTATGATTATATTTACAATTATGTCACTTTGTCCAAATACCTTTGAGCCCCTGAAAATGGGGTACTTTGTTGAAAATGGCTGTGATTCCTAAATGGTAAATGCCTTTTTGTGGAACCTCTTAAAATAAAGCTGAAAGTCTACACTTTGATCACATCTTGATTGTTCTATTTCAAATCCATAGTGGTGGTGTATAAAGGCAAAATCACAAAAACTCTGTCATTGTCCAAAAACTTCCGGACCTGACTGTATAGATAGATAGATAGATAGATAGATAGATGGATAGATAGATAGATGGATAGATAGATAGATGTGTATGTTACTACTGAGGGGGGTGTGCAGGAGTGAACTCACCATTTCTAGTTCTTGGGAGATGCGACGCCTGCGTAGCTCCTCCACGCGCTCACTGACGTCACTGAAGCACGTGTTGTAGTATTCCGAGTATTCCTGCGCTAGATCATCAATATTACCCAGAGAGCCATCCTGCTCACACAAACAAACACACATACACAGACACACAAAGAGACAGGGACAACTCCGATTAGAAGACAGCAGAGCCAAACATCAGTAAAGTTCATGTAAGTCAGACAGACAATAGAGGAAGAACCTGGAGCTAGCCAGCAATGACGCTGGAGTGCGTCTTAAGCAGCGTGCAGTATGGGTAATGGGAAATGGGTTAATTCACCTCATACAGAGTAAACAGTATCCAACAACATCCAAAACATTACACACAAACGCGTGCAAAGCCTTTGAAAACTCTTCATTAAAGCATAACAGTGCACATTCCTGCTGCTGTGGAGCAACCAATTCAGCTAATTACACATCAGCTCTCGACATTCCTCTCCTTGTTTTTTCACACCTCAGAACAATTCGGTTGTAACTTACTGTACATGTGCTTCTCTCTGCCTGGAGAGACACGACTCCATCACCGCTTATTCGTATCACAGTGTCGTCATGCACTTGGTGTGGTTTTAATTAAATCACTGTGATTGGGATGAAGCCGGTGTTTGAGTCATGAACAGTGGCACTCTCTTCTCCACAAAGCCAGATTCATTTACAAATTCAAAAGCAGACATGGACACACACACACAAAGAACACAGTGGCCCCTCCTGACCCCTACAGCTGTCTGGCTGCGTGAACACATACATTCATCTATGGTGCTGCCTGCCTATGACCTCAACCAGTAGATCAGTGTGTGCATATATGTGTGTGTGTGTGTGTGTGTGTACGCGTCTTACACCACTACCTCGTGACTCAGACCTCACAGAGAAATAAAACTGAAAAGCCTATAATAAAGCAGATGTCTGATGTCACTTTCGTTCGAAAACTGGTTAATAGATGCAGCTGTGTGAAGTGAAATACACACGTTTGTATATACAAACATCAAGATTCTCCAACGGAGACCTTTCCCTGAGCTGGCTCAGACCTCCTGCTAATTCCCGATACCCTTTCAAGCCTTTCACACTCCGTAGTCAAACAGAAATGCCTTCTTCCTGCCCGGCAATGGCTTGGCCAAACACACACATCCTGTCATTGTGTGTGTGGGTCTGGGGTAGGAAACCGAGGGCCTCACACACCCCGTCACAAAGCGCGTATCCTGAACTCTTTACAGATTTACAGTTTTAAGATGGGAGGCAGATACATGGCACAATATGCTTGGATACTGAATCATTGTGTATGGGTGGGTCACTTTTGTTAGCACAGTTCTGTCTACCTGCACTGAGCCATTACTTTCAGAACACGAATTATAAATGATAAGCTAAGCATGAAATGGCTTGTTGTAATTTAGTTACAGAAATTGATGACATTTGGAAACCAAAAAAATAGGTGAGATACAATGTGGGGAGGCAGCTGACATTAAATTCTCTACAGAGGAAACACCGTAACATTTGTCATTGTTTTTACGTCATTTTTTTTTTTCGTACGGTTCTGAGCATCATTTTGCTCAAGCTATTGTTGAACCTTGACGTTCAAACCCAACATGATCAACACATAATACAAATGTTTGAGAACTTGAGAACATTTGCTGCTCGACTTCCCGACCTTCACAATCCATTTTTATAAAACAAGCAAGTCATCCCCATATCAACACCAAGTTTTACTTCTCACACTTCCATGGATTCCCATCCCACTCTCCAATTCTCCAAGAACATTGTTCCAGATGATTGAGATTCCCAGCGGAGCAGACTGTGCACAGAGAAATTCCAAGGCCTACATTCCAATCTGCTTGCGTACATACACACACACACACACACATACACACACACACACACAGAGAACAGTTCAGGAACTCAGCAACTATTCATCACAAATATCATATCAGTGTTTCAGAAATTCCTCTACCACGAAAAACTAATCACCAAACTACTCCAAGATGTAGTGAAGTCATCAATCACTAGAGAAGAAAAGAGCACACACTCTCAGAGCTCCATCACATTCTGACAGAGAAGAACCTTCCCCTTTTTCTCATTCTCAAAATAAACACATTGGACATCCATGTTTCACTGTAAGTCATGCACTGACTCTTTAAACAGCAGTGGCGCTGTAACATTCTTCTGCCCTGCATATGAGACTAGAGCCAGGACTTAGCTGGAAGGACAGAGCAGAAGCCTGCCAGGGACAGACAAAGGCAGCACAGTGAGGATACTCACAAAACTCTTAAGGCTAAACGGAGCTTCCTACAGGCTAACGTAGGCGAAAACTCCTACATAAACAAGCAATGGATGCCAGTTCTCATTGTAGGCCTCTAATTTTTTTCTTTTAAAGGTGCAATACTCAATATTTTTTTTATTTAATTTTCTCACTAGCACAAACAATGTGGAAAATAATAGTTTAAAGGTGCATTAGGTAAGATTAGTCTTTTTCCCCCAAAGATTAGGTCTCTAATGGTTAGGTGGATTCGACATTTGAATGAGTCGTGCCCATATTCATGATGCTCCGCCCCCAGGATCTATGGTAGCCCGTAGAGTGTCTATAAAATGACTGACAGAATTCGCATCCAAACACAAACAAGCATCCCAGACCGGAAGTCAGAAACGGGTTTTCTCAGCAAATTAATACACTTTTAATACGGCCACAGCTTAATCCATTGTTTATAATAATAATGTTATACATATCTTCCTAGGTATTTGTACAAGTAAAGAAAAAACAAAATCAACTACTGCACTTTTAAGCCAGTGTCTCAGAACAAATGTATTACGTAGCTGAAAAAATCCCAGTTTGGAAACATGCTTTGAGGTCCGGAATATGTTTGTATTTACATCAGCCTCTTGTCAGTTCTTTTATAGCCACGCCCCCAAATCCCATTCACATCCTCATAAATCATTATGAGGAGATGTTACATGTTTATAGAGCTGTACCTCGGCTTTTAAGCAGTTGAATGTCCAAGTGCGCTTAAAAGTGATGTCATGACAGTCCTTGCTTATGCTGACTCTAGTCGAGCCACTGTAAGTTTTGGGGCGGAGCTTTGTGCATGTGAGTGGAAATGGGGCGGGCTCAATGAGTAAAAAAAAAAAATATATCAGTCAAATCCAATCGTTTAACCATAAGAGACCTTTTTTTTCCCACAAATCTTACCTAATGTACCTTTAACAGTAATTTGCTTAAGCAACAAGCCAACGAGGGGGCATGCATTACAGCTAACAGTGTTCTTAGGCATGATGTGAATTCCCTTACCTTCATTAAAATCAATATAACGCACAGCTTCGAGTGGCTTATTGCTTTTATAAAGTGGTGACAAAAACAATATTCTCAATAAACAATTCTTATGCTAAGCAATGTAGTCTGTATAGTAAGCTTTATTAAGCACAATAAACATGCAAAGATTAGGCTATTCTGTGGACATGACACTGACTTCAGTGGAATGGTTTTACTGGTTTAAAACCTGGTGCATTAATACAGAATTTAATTATGGTGATGGCTTCGAAGGCGGCTCACCCAGTCAGGTTTTAGAGCTGAAACAGCTGCTATACCCCTAAACATAGTCATCCTCTGGAATTAGCCCAAGACTAAATCACAAACAACTCCAAAATGGCTGCTATCAGAAGTGAACACCTGAGTAACTGAGTAAATGTGTTTTAAACATTCAGTGGCACTTATTTTCATCTAGTTATTTTTATCTGGTTAACTGCTTGAGTACTGAATACTGAAGTCACTATTTTTGATATTAGCGAGTATTTGTTTTGCCTTTCGTTCACATGAAATCAGTGAGAATTTTTTTTTTTTAAATCGAAACGCGACATCTGGCAATACTTTACGCAGGTAGAGTTCTACTATCTTGTTGTGCAAGTTAAATGTGTGTGTCGGGACTAAAAAAACAATCTCAGAAACGGGCAGTTTTCACTCTCATGCAGGTGGAAGATGTGAAGATATGAAGCTTGTGGGACAAAAGAGAGATAATACTTTTATAATACTGTTTAATACAAACCACACATTTTACACAAGATGCAGAAGTGCACAAACAAAACAGTGACAGGAGGAACATTTAACTGCAGGAGAAACATACTGGATTACACCACACTTAGAGCACTTTCCTCCCTCTGAGCTGCAGAGCTGCAGTCAGCTCTTACTCCTGACCGAGAAATTCTCACGATTAGCGAAAAGTTGCTCTCAGCAATTTCCTGTATAGGTTTTTAGTTGGAACTGTTAGCACTTTGTAGTACATGAAATTTCTTTGCAGTCCATGAGACATGCAAGCAGACATGACGTTGGTGTTAAGAAGGGAGGAACATGCTGTCCAGTAAATTTACAAGTACTTTGTGATCATCAACACACAATCCCAAACACACGACAAACCTGTTGAGTGATTTCTCAGACACACTATACCCAACTGCACTGCATCTCATTATCATACCTGACATTCCACACCAGCACTGAAGGGATGATGCAAGCGCAGTGAGTGTGTGTGTGTGTGTGTACTGTTTCCAGCTGTGAGTCTGATCCCTGTACTAACACAAAACTCCTGCTTTTCAAGGCGTATAAGTATGAACTTGATAATCCAAGTTAAGCATAAAATATTACTTTGCACTCTTCCAAAATAGCTGAGTCAATGAGGATGTAACACACACACACACACACAGAGGGCTGGGCCCTGTATTAATCTTCCATCTCATGTTTAACCCCAATGCTGCTCCCTAAAACCAACTTTAAAAGCTGACACTGTACTTTTTCAGATCTCATTTGAAACATCTCCAGTGATAGCTACACGTCACTGCATGCTGAGATGATCATAGCTCACACCCTCCTGCAAAACAGACCTGGCTCTTAAAACTGTGTAACAGCATTAAGACAATGTTCTGTCACTTTATCATTCCTCCCTAATGAGCTCATCTTTTCCTGGGGGTGGCGTGTTCTGGACATGTGGGATGAGAACGGAGACAAGAGGCCAGCCCTGGATTGGACCATCAACATGTTTACAAGTTTAAGCCGGCTTGCTCAATCCTACATCTGGGGCTTTTTCCGGGGAAGTTAAAGGAGGAGACCGTGGCTCTGACCCGGAGCTGAAATTTAATCTGCACGTGTCCAAAAAGAAATCTAAAACTCTAAGTGGAGGAATGAATGCATCAACCTGGTCATGCTATTGTCAGCTCTATCTGAGAAAAGAGAAAAGAAGGAACAACATGGAAGCCCTTTCTCTTTTTTATGGCTGCCCTCTGACCAGATAATCAATCACCCAGCATTCTTGACCACCCAGAAAGCAAGCATTTCTTGGATGGAGAGCAGTAAATAGTTAATTTTCTGTAAATATAATCAAAGTGAGGCAAAGACGGGTGGAATGCCTTATGCTTCATAATGTTATTTTTCTAGTCCAGCTTGCATTAGATAGATTTCAGCTCATTAACAGAGAGAGGAAATGGGCAACACAGATCACAGTTCTCACAGTTTGCTTTTCTGAAAGAAAGCAAACCGCATGGCTTCATTCGTACTAACAATCACTGCTGGCAAAGACTTTTTTTTTTTTTTTTTTTTTTTTTACATGGTAACCAGTGAGGGCTTGTGAACTATTCACAGTTTGGACATGATCCACTATCAAACATGTTCACATGCTGAATGAACTACTATTATCACAGTACAGAGATTCAGTTCTGCAGCTCTATAAAATGTGGAGACTTAAAAGTATGTTAATGCGTATGCATAGTTTCATGCTTAACTATGTCAAAAGAGGCACTGTGATGCATGAAATGTGTCTTTTTTCCTTGCTGTGGCCTTAGACAACAAAGAAAGTAAAAAAACAAGCATGCAGTTTTCTTCAAGGTTGCGTTTTTTTTTTTTGGTTTTTTTTTCCCCTGAGAACTACCCTCATGGTCAAGGTCATGGCTGTACAATATACAGACCACATTATAAACATTCAATGAGTTGGCATCACAACGACAGCATTCCTGAATGGTGCTTCTTTAATAAGAGCACTTGTTGAGCCAGCTAAACAACACAGAGGGTGGGGTGGGTGTTTGATTTGATTTTGATTTGACTTGTTTTATGATTTGATCAACACAGAAAACCATTAATGTACATGATGATTCAGCAGACCTGCTCCAGCTTCAGAGAGTTTGTATCTCAAACATATGAAGGCTGAGAAGTAAGAGTGAAAGGAAAGTGGAAAGAGCAATGACTGTTGATGCATCAACAAGTATAAGGTTGAGGGTTGAGTCAGAGAAGCCGGGATGGTATACACCAGGGAAGAGAGAGACATCAGAGGCAGATCGGGGTCAGAGGTGCTCTCCCACCCTTATCAGGGGTCTTCCTCTGGACATCCGCAAGGGCAGGATGGAGAGGGAATCAGGAAGGACCAGATGGGAAGAATTAAGTGTGTGAGGAAGACAGGATGAGAAAAGGTTATGTTTATGCAGTGGTCCTTGGACATAATGAGAATGAACTGTAATCAGAAAAGAGTGGGAGATTTAGTACAAGTAAAAGTTACTGATGACTCAACAAATCCTGTACGTGAAATGTATCTTCATGTCACTGTACACCAAGGCCATATGATTTAATTAGCAACGGACACAAACATATGTGATGAGCATGACTTCTTAACATGGCTGCTGTGCTGCAGAAATTAGCTTGGGTTTTACCGCTGAAAGAAGTACAGACTGCGACTGTCTAAGACTCACACTGACCTGATCAGATTTTGGCTGCCATGCCCTTCGGGGAAAAGTTGCAAGGCTTACACTGTGGACACGGGGCAGTCTGGCGCAAGACCATACTTAGACAACTCAGGTTGTTCCAGTCACTTCAAAATAATGTCCTTTTCTATCAGTGTGTATAATGTTTTGACCACAATCATCGTTGTACTGCGCATACAATGCACCGCAGATTCATTTCTTCCACATAATGAGCGGAGAAAAGAATAGCTGTCCTAGTCCAAACCCTATGAAGTCATCCCCACCCTGTGTTTACACACACTTTCTAAACAGGGAGATTCCAGTAATGAACTTTTATATGGAATTTTACAGAAAACAAAGTTTGTGGAAAACTTATGACACCCTTACCACCCTCACCATGAAGATTATACTGTATGTCTCAGACTTGCTTTAAAGGCAGAGACTGTTAACTGTCTTTTTCACTGCCTTACTCGACTATAACCACACATAAATGAGACTTACACACACTCTGACCACAGTGAAATGGACGCAGTGCTAGGTATTCCCATTAGGAACTTTCCAGGATCTGGAATGGTGTTTGGTAAACCTCAGAATGTCATCTTTCTGCTTAATACATCTATCGGGTGATGTGTGCTAGTCTTATGTTAGTGTTTGCAGGCTATTTGCAAACACTATTGCTATTTGGTCACTGGTTTAAAAATATAATTTTCAGTCATTAAAATAATTTATGTATTTTGAAGGTTCAACACAGTACCAAAAGCGACACAGGAGCACTGGTACAACTTTACGCTCATCTATGAATATATATGAAAGTGCAACCTGGAAACGCCACCATGGTCTCCTGTGATTGCACTATGCTATTAGCGGCAGTGTTTTACTCTATTACAAACTGCCAAGCCTCACTGGAGAAATACAACCCTTTACGTTTGATCCCCACGCTGAGCTGAAGTTGTTCATTGTCATCGCTCACTGCTACCACATAACTGCACTGTACTGTAGGTGATGTTAGCACATAGCCAGCCATCTTGGTAACGAGTAAACCAGCTCACATGTCACGGGTACACAAAAGTGCCATTTCTGTATGAGGTCTAACTTGCGTTGTCACTTGTCTGGTCAAAATAGGTCAAACTATGTCATATCATAACAACCAATGCTGTATTCATCACTAATATTAGCTAGCTAATCACAACCGTAGCTTAGATGTAGCCCTGGATCATTTTATTTGGAAAAATACAGATTTTAAATGGAAGGAATATGAACAAGGCATTATGTATGATCATAACAGGCCCTGCAATGGGAGATAACAGTTAGCCCATATACACTGTCACTCAAGGCATGTGTCAGTATTTGTTAGCCAAAGTGTGAACAGAAAAACAATTTCCCTAGACCCCAAGGTCTGTTAAACTGGAGAAACAGAGGAACATGATTCGGCCTGTCTTGTGAACCAAACTAAAGCCACCCTGGCTGTTTGGTCAAACCTGGGAGAATCAGAGAGGATCCCATATATACACCATATAACACTAAAAAAAAGCTTTCTGTTCAGACATGTTGCTATCCAGCATCAATGCGCAACCAAAGCTCCCAACCCAGTCATAATATAATCAACCTTTCAAAACAGTCGAGGCAGGGACGTGCTCAAAAGGACACGCAGTTCTGTGATCCTATTGAAAAGCACTGAAATGCTTTGCAGCTGGATATATATTTAGACCAGTCTGCTTGTTGCCAAAAGATTCATTGTGCTAGGGCAAACGAAATGATTCATACACACTAGAAGAGTAAGAAAATGATTGGTGCTTGTTTATTATTTTGTTTTTTTTAGTTTTCCTTGAAATATCAGGAGACACGCTCAGGTGTAATCTGTGCCAGTTTAGTGTTTGAGGTGGAGACAAAATGATGACGTGTCTGAGCAAAGGAATTTGGTGAATTAGATACATGTTTAAAACAATGACATTAATTTTACAGGATGTCGGACTGCAACAAATAATAATAACAAAAAATAGCTAATAAAAATAGCAGACAACAAAATTAATCTTTCAAAATTCAAAACTGATTAGTTGGACTGTGTTAGGAAGCATGCCGCGGTGCGCACTACGTCACTTTATTTAGAATAAAAACACATTTAATGGAAATGATGTAAAATACGAGAACTCTTTACAGTGAAATACACCACACTGTTGGCCTCATGACACAACTTGTGCCTTGTTTTGAGTAATATTTTGATTTCTAATCACTGTATGAAAGTGGATGCACCTGAATCACGCTTATTAACTTATTAACACTTAGTACTGAGTTATTACATTATCACAAATTTGGGGCCATATTTCTTTATCTTTCCTGCCCTATTAGAAACCATTGTCTCGTGCTACTTTGAGGAAAAAGCTGGTTGGTTGGTTGACAACTCAGTGGGCTGAAAAAGAACATGGTCTCAAATAAATGAATGAGTCTACGAACATCTTCTCATTTTAAAACTCATGTCATGAAGCATGTGCATTATGCAGTGTTGGACATGAGTTAGCGACGCCATCCTAAGTAGTTAGAGGATTTTTTTCATTCATAAGCACCACACTGTTTGCTTTTCTTAGCATATGCAAGACATGTTTTTTAATGTATCTAGTGCACCAAGTTGCCATTTTGCTGTCAGATCACATCGAAGTCAATCCCAAAAACAGTCGATTGACTGATCCCAGGAATTGAAACAAAGAGCTGACCCCGAATCAGACTGTTTCAGCTAGTGAGACATGGAGTGGATATTTATTTTGCCTTTATTTTGTCTGGCTGGCATTAAACCAGCTGATAAGTCATTTAGTCACAAAATGTGGGCTGAATGAGTAAGAAATGTACAGAATATGCCACCTTACTGTATTTTGTGTGTCTGATTTGGCTGTCATAAACACCTGATAAAATTCTCATGCTGTGACAGATTATCTGATAAATATCAGTGTTGTAGTTTGTGACCTTTTATTTAATTAGTTTAACTAGTTAAGAGATCTGTACTAGTCTTAGTTAACTGAAATCCAGCACTAATATGCTGTTTCTTTTATTCCTACTCAACACTTTCTATTCTTAAGCAACATAAACAACCAGCACCAACAGCGTATTTCTTTTTATCGCACAGCAAATGTTTGGTCAGAGTTTAACATGCTGATTAGCAAATCTGTGAGAACTCATAACACAAAATATTCAGCAACACACACACACACACACAGTCACATAGACATCATACTCACACCTCAGCCTTCAAAGCACAAGTTGATTTGCAGTGAAAATGGCAGTGTCGTTCCAGCTTTTCATCTTTTAGTGAAGTGTAAACAAGCTCTGCACCAAGACAAATGGCTTCCCATGTTTATTAGACTGCTTATAGAGCCTTTAGTGATCAAAAGACATGGATTAACCCAAGAGTACCACCAAGTCTTATTCAAGATTCAGGGTCAACCTCCAAACATCTCTACATCACACAATGAAAGAGTCTACTCCCTTTAAACATGCTGATGAAACCTCCAAGGTTTGGAATGTAGGAGACACTACTGCTGCATGATAGTTTTACATCTTAATTCTACAGACGAAAGACCGCCCAATGTCCCAATGAACCAGCGGTAGAGCCTATTGCACAATAATAATAATAATAATAATAATAATAATAATAATATTAATAACAATAATAATAATAATTAGTAGTAGTAGTGGTAGTTATTAGTACCAGCAGGAATATTATTAGTAGAAGTAATTGTAGTAGGGACAGTATTAGTAGTAGGAGCTGTATTATTATTATTATTATTATTATTATTATTATCAGTAGTAGTACATCATGGCACATTTTAACGGGTACCTTTACACTTTCTTGTATATTTTCACCACAATCAAGTGCACTGTTTACAGTCTGTTGACATTTTTTTGTAACGAGATTAGCTCCTTCTCCTCCTTAAGAGATTTTGAGATTTTTTTTTTTTTGCACTGACCTTCTCATATTATTTTTGTTATATTTGTTATCTGTAAATGTTTACATCTATCTATCTAATGATCTATCTATCTATCTATCTTGAACGAGTGGTTGTAAATGATCACACCGGTGCTTTGGGCCCATCACGTGCTGAGACAAACTGCAGACTGTACAAGGCTCATGGTTCTTTATTTGTCACATACATTACATACATGTGATGTACTAATGTAGTGAAATGTTTTTCCTTAGTGCCTCGTCCCACAGTGCAACTGATACACAATGTAGCACAATGCACCATCTCCACAGGAACTGCCAAATCCCCTATCCAGTCACCCAGTGCTAGTTCTTCTCATCAACAGAACAGTGTGTACATGTAACAGTGTGCAAGTGAAGAGGAAAGTTTGCTGACCTGCGCTCTGATCCAGTGAAAACACGCCTGTAATGTGCAGCCCTGATCTACATGCACAGCCGCACGCGCACTGCACAGACAGTGAAGCCCCCTGCTCTATACCCCTGCTCTATAGTGCTTCATCACTATAGCAGTTTTCTCCTTACCTTCCTGTTGCACCCCCTCCCCCAAGCTAATGTGGGGGAAAACAAAGAAGAACAAAAACTCACCAACATCCCCATGACGTCCGACCAGAGCTGGGAGAAAGTATCCGACACGCCGCCTCCGGCAGCCTGAGGCTCTGCAGAGCCTGCATCCGCTTCCATAGCCACGAACTGCAATCAACTGCTAATTAACTAATGAGCTCAATCTCAGACGCAGTGATTCCGACACCACAACCTTCGCACAGGTGTGTAGATTAAGCTATTAAAGAAAACCGTGCAACAAAAGACTAGAAAAAAAAATGGGAACAAGTTCAACAGTTCATACGCATTAAAAGAAGTATGTGTTTTCTAAGCCTATTAAATGATAAGAATCCAAATCCAGCCTCGATTCTGCGATATTCCATTTGTTTCCGGTTGTTTTCCATGAGAAAGCTCGCGTGGAAACGGCGCGCGTCACAAACTTTCACGCGCTGCTTTGACATTCCGAGCTGCGAAGCTGAGCGCTCTGATCCGCTGAGCCGCTAGCGCGAACCAACTCCGAGCGGAGGGAGTCTTCTTCATACACAGTGTCCTTAACAGTGATACTCCTAAAGAAAAAGTCATAAAAGTCCAACATACACAGCTAAAAAAAAAAAAGAACTACCGAGCTACAAAAAACATTCACCGACAAATGTGACAAAGTACAAAGTACGTCTTTTCTGGCGCTGTTGAATTCTTCACGCTTCCCTCCTACAAAATGGACTCGCCCTACCGAAGTCACTCCTTTCCCTTTACACACAACACAGTACGCAGGAAAGCTCGCGCGCTGCGTCTGTCCCGCATGGAGCTGAGCCTGTTGAGCTCCTGGGGCGTTACATTATTATTATTTCTGAAAAGGTAGCCTATTGTGCGGCTTTCCTGGCTATACCACGGCCGCGGTGCATGTTCATACAATGGAACAAAGTGACATTTATCCTCTCACCGTCTCCAAAATAAAAAGCGTGTGAGAAAAATGTCGGCGTGTGACGTCACCTAGCCCTATTATTACAAAGACGCCTGAAGGGGTTGAATGGGTGATGTGCAGAAAGTAAACGATACCTATTATAGAGGCTAGTCATGAAAGGGATGTAGTCTTTGGTACATCAGGTTATCAGGTTGCAGACAAACAGTTCAAGGCCGTGTTCACACCTGGCGTTAACATGCATCCTGGGTGATCGGATCACGAACGGACAGCACTAAGTACAGGTGTGAACAGGGTCAAATCTGTCTTGAAGACGCATTGTGATCTGATCACTCAAACCACATTCGGATGTGATCTGGGCATATGGCCACATCACATTTGTAGTGTGAACGCAAAAGCGTCCCAGACAGCTACGAAGAACCGCCTAACTGACTACGCAGTCAGTATGATAACTATGATAACTACGCTGCCCTAGCCGTGAATGTCAGTGAATGCCCCAAGCATGATTCCTTTCCACCAATCTGCACTTCTAGTGCGCACCTGTAGCATTCTGCAGGGTCTTGTGGCTAAGAAAGCAGCTGCTTCTTGTAGCTGCAGCAGACACCTTTCTTCCACCGGAAGTGATGTATAAAATCCAAACGCAAGTGGTCACAGGAGACGTGTTCATAATGCCAGGAGTAAGTGGCTATGCGTCTCGGCTGTCCACTTGTGATCAGATCACTCAAGACAGATGCCAGGTGTGAACAAGGCCTATGATAACCTAAGTCATGTCCTACACCACAAGAGCGCAAGAATGTGAGTAGCATCGTCGCCTCACAGCTCCCTGGTTCGATCCTGAGTGCCGGTTACTGTCTGTGACTACACAGGTTTCCTCTGGGTTCTCCAGCTTCCTCCTACTTCCCAAAAACATACCAGTATATGGACTGACTAAGATAAAGTGCCCTTAGGTGTGAATGTATGTCTGGCATCCTATCAAGAGTGCATTTGTACCTCCTGCCCAGTGTTCCCGGGATAGGCTCCGGATAAACTGTGACCCTGACCAGGATAAAGCGCTTACTGAGAGAGAGTGAGTAAGAGGGAGAACGTCCTGCATCATGCTGACGTCAATGTGAGTTGACTTCTGTAACTTGCGTCATTACACAATTACAGGAATGTCTACAGTAGGGGTGGAATGGTTCAAACCAACACTATGTTTATGGTACGTCATAATACCTGCGTACAGCTTTATATTTTCAAAGAAGATGGTGTTAAATGACATCTAACTGCATTTGTAGTACAACTATTAAATGACCTGAGAATCCCTCATACCATTCAGTATCTCGCCGCATTCGCACTATCCAGCGTCACCCAGAAGACAGTGGGTTCCCTTCTGAGTCTCATTAATCATATCGGCTCAGGCCTACAGCTCTGGCTTGCTCATTATAGATCTAAATACAAATCTATTAATAATATGTAATAATTCATATGTAGCAATAATATGTCTAATATTAAAAGCACTATAGAACTATAATGGAATTGATATACTGTATGTAGAAATATATGTAAGCGTGATCTTTAAAAAGCTGCACCCTTGTTTCTGAGTCTTGGTTACTGAGCTCCTTGCTTAGCTCATTTAAAGCTGGAGACCTAGAGTTAAGTAAAGTTGATTTGACCATAATTAAAAGCTCTAAAGAAATGTTGTACATGGTGAAATGAAATTGAACGCATGGCCTTGATATTCAGCCTTGATTTTAAGAGGAGCTAAAGTGGAGCAGACACTAACAGAGCACGATGTAAAATTTATTGAATAAAGAGAAGTGAGTGAGTGGATTGGTGCTGTTATGCCTGGTTACTGTAATGAAGAAACCATGCTTCTGTGTGTCTCTGTCGTTCTTTCTTTCTTGCCAGATAAACATTCCCCCAAGCAGCAACAGCTGTGTAGTCTCATGACAGAAATGCTCGAGAGAGAGAGAGAGAGAGAGAGTTGGAAAACAGGAGGGATAAAAAGAAAGTGAGCATGTGTACATCTGAGAGGCAGAGAGAATTTCTCATTTGTCACACTTAGGCCAGGGAATTTGATACATGCAAGAAATCACCACTGAGTTTATCTCTACAAGTTTAATACATCACTTCCTACCTATGCTTTTTTTAAAGAGAGATGTGAACAGAGAGCTGGTTAGCCAGTCACTTTTTATAAAAGCATCCAGTTTCTTTCTTTTTTATGTACCTTTTTAATCTCAAATGATGTCTGACACAGACTATAGCATACACACAGGTTTTTACCTGCCTTTGGTTAGGGCAGGTGTTCATTTCAAGCTCTAATCACATGATACACATAGGTCTCATGCCTAAGTCCCTCACAGCTCTGAAGCACAAGCAGAAGAGAATAACATCTACAGCCTGAGCCTCTGCAACAGCTGCTTAACAGACTTGCACACATGCATACATGTGTTCGATTGAGGCCAGGAATATCTGGTTGTTAACCCTCCACAAGCCACCTAATGCAGCAAAATGTTTCTTTCAAGAGCTCAATGAGACAAATATACCCTGAATATGCATACATCTGTGCATAAATACACGCTTCGCAATGAGAACAGCGTACGAGTAACAGTGTTGAGGTCCTCTGGCCATGCAAGATGATGTGTATAGGATAAAAAATCTCTCTTAAATCAATTTAAATTGAACAGACACATTACCAACAGTATTTATAAACTCTATCCACCACGTGTGTAAGATACACTCTTAGAAAGATATTATATGGTTCTACCTAACACAAGAGTTTTCCTAGAGGGTTCTAAGAGTGCATGGATGGTTACAACAGATAATAATTTTGATACTTTTAATCATATAAATTATCTGATGATATTAGCAGAAATTCCAAACCACAAATCCAACAGTAAATACATAAGAATAAGAAAGACATGAAACAAAGTGTTACTTGTGTAGCACTACAGGAGTGGACTAATCACTGGCCTGAGCACCTGTGACAAGCAGGTTCAAATTAAAAAAAAAAAATTATACTCCTTACTGACTTTCACAACACAAAATGGTTTATTTATTATGTATGTTTATACCACATCGCGGTTGAGTTCTCGAATCTAATTGGTCAGAAGTAAATTATTTCTGTACAACAACACGGCTCAGAAAGTAGTACCGGCTGTAACATGAACAATCGGTTAGTATCGTTTCTATAGTAACAGGTCACACACAGGGGTTCGTATGCCGGACGCGCCACATAATCTAAGACTAATAATTAACAGATTTTAAAAAAACGTGTTAGGTAACAAAGTAAAATGTATAATCGTTGATGTTGGTGAATATTTTTTGTTCATTTATGGAAGGAGTCTCGGATGTACAGGAAAGTCTTCAGGACAGAAGAGTTTACATTTTTCAGTTTCTGGGTTAAATGACAAGCTGTATTTTCTGAAAGAGAGAGAGAGAGAGATAACAGGAACTAACTTGTGTCATAGATGTTCCACAACATTAAACCTAACTACAAACTGAGTAGCAACATGTTGTTAATTAATAAATCAAACATTGTAATCGTTGGCAACTTGCTGTGCTGTAAGCAGAATAACACACTCCAGACTGTGCAGTTATATGAAAATAATGCACTTTTGAGTTCATCACTGTTTTGAATATATACACCTTCTATGATACTGAGTACTCTGAATACTCATATACTGAGTCTTCTCACAGGACAGGGAAACATACATGAAATCCTTGTCCATGTTAATCGCACTTATGCTACATTAGATAGAGATTAGATTGAAAAACCTAGGTTGACTTTTCCTTTAGTAACTCCATTAGACAACAAACCTGAAGCAATCTGATAAACATGACCCAGGGAATTGCTTTTTTTTATTGTAGCATTTGAACTGTTTGAATACAATCTATCCTGTGGGGTGTAAAAGATAAGACAACAATGGAGCAGTGCTCCTCCTGCCTGTTTAAACACAGAGGTCACTGTTCAGTGGAAGACAGGCCCTTGATCCTCTGTGTGTTTGGGTATGTGTTTGCGGGTGTTCCCTGCTGACTAATTACACACTCTCTCCCGACAGGATAAGGATCCATTGTTGAAGAACCTAATGTGGCTTCTTAACCTGTAGAATTTTTAACCCACAACCATTTAGGATAGGCAAAGAATGTAGAACTTAACTCAAAATTGGGGCAGGAAGTGCGTGCACACACACACACATACACACACACACACATCCAACTGTACTTGTGACTATATAAAATAAAACAGCTATCACATCTGTAACTAATACAACCCCCACTCCCTTATAAATATGTCCATCTGTCCAGCATTAAAACATGGAAAATCCATTTCACAAGACATATCGTGCCTATTTTAAGGTATGCAGTGAGGTCATGGTAAATTTAGTTCCAGACATGTTCAGAGCATGAACCTGCTGCTACCTGTGTGTGTATATGTGTGTGTGCACCAATGTTTCTTTTCCAGTCAATCGAAGCCAGGACTAATAAAAGACTGATTCCTCTTGCAAACATTCCTTTCTCTTTTCCCCATCATTTGAACTTCTACATTGCTTTCCTGTTTCACCATCTAAATGCATTAGTTCATCTCTCCGTCTCTTCTCTGCACCTGCAGGTCTGATGATACACACACAGTGGCTCTCTTGCAAAGCCCTGATTGCTATTCCGCTGAGGGGCTAGCTCAGTGGAGGAACCATTTTAGCCCAGTTCTGAGCACTGGTTCTGTTCGGGTCAAACCACGGCGGAGACTAGGAGGAAGAAATACCCCAAATACATTGGCTTACAGCATGTTAAGATGGAGGAAAATAAGCAGCTGCATCACAACAATGCACAAAATGTCACAGTCTGATGTTTACTTTGTATTTTATCAAATAATATTAACACTTTTTAACAAAGTCTGTGGGCTGAAATATCAACAATACCAAAGAGTTGTGATAAAATACATTAAACCCAGTGTTTATCATGATGACTAAATATAGTAATATTATGTAAAGCCAGTCATGTCCCACTCACCATTTTCCAGTGATGTTCAAAGTTATATTAATGAGAACTCCAGTGTAGAAGTAGTAGAGATGTTGGTGCAAAGGTTGGCCTTAATGTTCCAGAATGCAATGCAGCTATACGGTGTTGTCGTGCTGAGTTACGGCAGGGACGCGGCTCAGTTAGATATTGATATACAAGATCATAAGCATATGATGGCTTTGAAGGTGGTTTTAGCATGAAAGTTGAAGGTTTGGAAGCTGAACAGTTTCAGCAAAGTGTAGCTGGACAGACAAAAAGACTAAAGTGCTGCTGCATTAGGTAGAGATGAAGAAGAAGAAGAAGAATAAGACTAAGAATAACAGTTGTTTTATTGGCATTAATTAAAGAATATTTTTAAAAATTAGCCATAAACCATAAACAAATGCCTCATTTGTTATTAATATTATATATTATTAAATATTTTATTGGCATAGGAGTGAGTCAGAATAACTTCCACTTCAAAAAATAACTTCCACTTCTGCCTTCCAGACTAACCCTGACCCTGATCATTCATTTTGTACTCCCAGTCTGTGCACTTCACCTTTTATGGAGCTTTGTGGGCGTCACTAGATGCAAATGATCAGGAACATGCTTTGCACTTTATGGGTGATAACATACGCATGCGAGTACAAAGAAAATCAGCGTTTCTGAAACTTTTGTAAATCTGACGGATTTTACTTCAGTTTGACTTACTCAAACATTTACACACAACTTTACTAAAAGACTGATAAATGAGGCCCAGTGTAGATAATTTAGGAATCCAAATTTCATTACAAAATAAATCTTAGATGCCACTGAAGATCACATGTTAATTATAAGATTAGTTAATATGCAAGTCATATTAATTACGGGTGGATTTTTCCTCTAAACTGTGTTGCCACTGCAGTTACAGAAACAAATCTACTTGTAACACAATCACTCCTTATGTCTATGCGTTGCAGTGAGGTCAGACTAGGGGCTTTAAGAATTACATACTGAAATTAGTCTGCTTTTTTTGCTCATTTAGTTTTTTATTTTACTTTTTATTTTAGTTTACTATAATATTCCTGGTTCATAAACTCACAGAACCAGAAATGTTGCAGTCACCTATCTCTGTTATGGTGAACTGAGATGCTTTGTTACTACACACACAGTCAACAGTCAGTGGGTGTTTTATCTGAGAGCATGGGTGTATAATCGGTGGAACAAGACCTTTCTGGCTTGTTTAGCAACGAGTGTTTCATAAGATTTCCAGAGACCGGGACATTTTGGTAGACAATGTCATATTAAATGTCATATGATTTTTACATTTTGGTTAAAAATAAAAGGGTTAAATTCTTACAGTCCAATAGGATTTGTTTTTTATGTTGTCTGGCCAATTGATTTCACACATTGCTGACTTTACAGACTCACCAGAATGACTGCATCTGATTAATCACATAATTAGGAAGTGAGAGCGGAATTAACAATCGTGTTAATAGGACCATTTCATGGGAAAAAACATCATAATTCCATGTAGAACACACAAGGTTGACCTTAACCTTCTGAGTCACTGATCATGTTGCCAAAAAAAACAAAAGTCACCCTAAACAAATTTTTTGGTGTTGATAGACCATCTGGAAATGGAGATATATAAAAATCAACAGCATACAAAAACAGCCAAAATAGCCCTAGACTCACAAGGGTTAATTTACAAAATGACAATTTACATGCAGCCGTTATGTCTATGTTGAAAGTGCAAGCTATAGATTAAGAATGTTGGTCCACAAATTTAATTTCAGACATGCCACACAAGACCCAGAGTGTCAGATGTCTGTTGTACACTTTTCTGGCCACAACCTACAGAATATTAAAGGTTGCAATTTTCCAACGGCAAAACAAACTTAAATACAGCAACACAGTGCTTTACAGAGCAGGATAAAGTCACTGGAACGAAAGTCAAGGGTTTTGTGTGAAGCACTTAGTTAATCTCTGTGTGAATACACAAGTTAATCCTTTGTGTTTGCACAAAACAACCAGGGGAAAAGTCATCTGCCATGTCAGTCATATTAACTTTTCCTGTGAAAGTAGGCAGCTGTTGTCCAGATTTATTGATAAAAACCCAGAAGATTCTAAAGCGAGCCCAGAGGTCTGGTTTGTGAGACTACAAAACTAGCCAGTCATGATCAAAACAGAAATGAAATGTGCTTAAGTCCTGCCGTGTTAGAAGCAAGACAGTCAGATTTGGTTTTGGAGATCAGGAGGAATGGCCACTCACTGCAATTACTTAACACAGATTAGTATTAAATGGGGATATAATGAGTACTTGGTTACTTCCTCTTCCTGCTCTTTCTCTGTGCGACAGTAAAAGGAAACGGGAAGATGTCTAGGGTATAGTTCTGGATGTCTGGTTGAAAAATCACTTCCTTTATATTTCTATACAGTATTACAGATTTAGGTTGCTTTTGCTCAATGCTTATCCAGTATTTTATCCAGTCTGAGAATGTTTCTGCTCCATTATCTGACTAATACACTGTATGGCCAAAAGTATGTAGACACCTGACCATCACACCCATATGTGGGCCCTCACCAAACTTTGCCACAGAATGTCTTTGTATGCTGTAACATTAAGATTTCCCTTCACTGGAACTAAGAGGCCCAAACCTATTCCAGCATGACAATGCGAGCTCCATGAAGACATGGTTTGCCAAGTTTGGAGTGGAAGAACTCGAGTGTCCTGCACAGAGCCCTGACCTCACTAATGCTCTTGCTGAATGAACACAAATCCCCACAGCCACGTACCAAAATCTAGTGGAAAGCTTTCCCAGAAGAGCGGATGTTATAATAACAGCAAAGGTGGAATAAATCTGGAATGGGATGCACGCACATACGAGCATGATGGTCAGGTGTCCACAAACATTTGGCCATATAGTGCATTTCCAAATCCTCATGTTAAGTTGTTTTTTTATATGCATGCCAAAGATGTATAATATATAATGTCTAAACCTTGATCTATTCAATCTAAAATAGGTTTTCTTATCTTTAGACAATGTTCAGCTCAATAAGGTAAGTGATCAGTATAGTCCATTTCATTGGTTTGGCTCATGGAAAGTACCAACCCACTGTAGTCAGGCAGCAGGGCAGAAGTTTAAGAAACTTGCCCAAAGGTTTTTAGAGCACATTGTCTGTGTTTCTGCGCACATGTTCAATCCAGGCATCTAAATGTACTACATAAGTTCTCAGTTTTTTCATTATAATAACCTCATAAATCTCTCAGTTCACACAGTCTAGGACCTGTAGTGTTACTCAACTTTGAGGTGCAACACTGCCCTCTATGGTCAAATTTCATAAATGCAGTCAGCATTGGTATTGTAAGCGAGTCCAATGATGTGAATGGTATTTAAAACTTTAGGACTGTGTTGTGAGGCAATTTCACATGACAAATTTACCAGCATTACTTGCTGCATTGGTTTCTTTACTGTATTTGCCTTGAAGATGCCCACATACACAAAACAAAACAAAAAGATTCCCATGCTGCTTTTCCACTGACCTCACAGACACAGTCGATTTAAAGGTCAGCCTTCCCCTTGCTAAGATGCCTTATGAGAAATTCCAAGCAGAAGGCAGCAGGGCCAAATGGCCTGGTTCAGTCCTGTGAGGGATTACACACAGCCACATGAGACAGCTGCAAATGGTGCTATCCAAGAGATACAGAGCTAGGACTGAGACAGGACATTGTCCAACATACAAAAACCACAGCCACATCCTTATCATACAGCCAATGAGTCTCATTTTCACCATCATGCTCATCTCTGAAAGGTTTATGTTGTTTTGTGAAAAGAAAGGAATGGACCTGGCAGTGAGGATGGAGTTAGCCACAAAGGGATGCTAGGCTAGATGTGATTATTCAAGCTAGTCCATTTTAACACAAAGGTTGCCTCATGATGATTGACGTTACCATCATCTGTAACTGATTCACTGCTGGTGGTCGAGATCTGACTCAGGAAAGCATTAACGTAGTAGAATTGTCACTACGCTCTTCATCTAAAGTCTGTATGGGCCTTGTGCAGCCAAGTTTACAGGTCCATGCAGACTAGCAGGGTCAGCCAACCAGATGCTAAATGTTCTCATGTCATTGCCTCCCACCCACAACAAACAACTCTCACCATAGAGATGAATCCACTGGAGAGGTCACGGTATGGACCACAGAAGTGTTTCACACACTACAGCTTTACCTATAGCCAAGCAGAGAAGCACAAACTAACACAGCCAAGGACTAACGCAACACTCATTTGAGAGCTGGAAACACACACACACACACACACACACACTCCTATTCGCTTATATACTCACTGGAATTTCCCCTGACTTATAGCCCACCCATTTCTGCTTAGCAAAGCATAGTTTACACTGAAAAACACAGACGCTCATCCAAAAGACATCAGAAACCTATTACAAATATGTCAGAGGGAAACATTCTTTTCGCATGTTTATATCTCGGCAGTGACCCCAGTTACCTCTCATGTCCTCTAGTGAACAAGCGAACAGATGGAGAAAACTGATTTAAAGGATTCAAATCATCTCCAGCATTTTCAAGACCAATCTGTACCTAACACGTCTGTATCATATGTCTGATTACCAAGGACAGGAACATAGTTCTTTGCATGAACAAAAGAAACACTATTTACTCAAAACTGATTTATAATGGAAGTTAAGGTGTCACTCCACTACAAGCTGGTCAGAACGCCTTCAGTACAAGTCTCTGGAACTGTCCTGAAGTGATGAACACCATTCTTCCAAAAGATATTGCCTGAATTGGTGATTTGATGATGATGATGAAAATGGTTTTGACAATAGAGAGTGCTGTCTAACATGTCAGTCTGAAATCTCTCACAGATGTTCATTTGGGTTGAGATCTGGTAACAGCAAAGGACACTGCATATGTACATCATTTTCATACACATCAAACCATTCCGCAAGCCCTCGTGCCCTGTCGGTTGGGGGCGGAGTCATCCTGGAAGAGACCACTCCCATTAGGATAGAAATGTTTCATCACAGAATAACGCTGATCAGTCTGAATAACTTTGTACTGGTTTGCAGTGATTCTTCTCTATAATGCAGATGTAGTCAAACTTTTTCCCTGTGAGCCCCATTTCTTATTTTAAACCATTTTACATCACTGTCCAATTATAATTTCCATCAAAATTATTTGTAAAGTGTTAGATTTGAAACTTCATTGTAGGCCTATTTAATGTTTTTCCCCAGCCTATTTTCAGCATGTTTTGCCTTTTGTTTTTGGCTGAAATATTTTTTGGCTGAAATATTTCAGTGACAAATTTAGTTAATATAGTCAATATAGTTAACTGATGTTATATATTTATTTAATGATAGTTACTTCAGACACACAGTGATGCACATTATCTCACATTAATGAATCTCGATTTTCTGTGACAGAAAGTGAGAGCACCACATTAGGGCCTCGTTCACGCAGAGAGCTCAAAACACGTACACAACTGTCAGGCATTCTGGATTCATATGTGGATTCTGCTGTTTTTATCAGAGGAAAAAAGAAGACTGCTCTTTTGGCATATTTTTGTGTTCCACGTTTTAAAATACAAAGCTCCTTCACAAAATGTCTAACATCGGCAGGTCTGAAACAGTCATTACATTTTTTTTTTGTATTTTACACCTCACCCACGCGCCACCTGCAATTTTTTTTTTTGCCCCACATTTTGAACTCCTCTGCTCTAAGGGGACAAGTGGACCCAAAATATGCCAGCAAAATGTCCCCCAAAGCAAAACAGAGCCTGTAATTTGTCACCTGCTGACAACTTTCAATATAAAGCCCGCAAAATGAGTGAGTTTTACCAAAGCTGCATTCATCTGGTTTTATCCAAGTTTCCAACAGTGCAGTAGTATATAAACTGACACTTTCTGTAAGATGAAGCTTAGATGTAGAAACTGACAAGAACCACCTTTCTGAAAGGACTAATTTTACAGATTCTGAGCTTTAATTTACAAATGCATTTTACTGAAGAATACATCGCTATAAAACTATGTTTTGCATAAATATTTATTGATTGAATTCAACTGCTCTTAGACTTTCATTACAAATAAATGAATCAACAGATTTTCTGTTCTTTTATTGCTACAGTATTGTTTGTAATAACAGCGCACACACTTCTCATCAAATTGATATTAGATTGGAAATCTCTGGAGTATTCCTTTAAGTAATAAATGATCTAAATCTTATTGAGGAGAAAGAGAAACATTGGTGTGGGCTTTTAAGGAGAAAATGAGCAAGATCACAGAATTAGCAGTGGCGTTACTGGTAAAAATACTCTTTATTAAGCCTCCGTTAGTGCCAATTTCTCTATTCACAATATCCCACGCACACTCACCCACCTGAGAGATGGAGAGAAACGGGGAACAGAGGAGGGCACAGAAGCAGCAGGTGAGAAATTGAGTTAAGCCAAGTGCGAGAGAGAGAGAGAGAGAGAGAGAGAGAGAGAGAGATTAGCTTGAGGCTGCTGGCAGTGGACTGGGTTTGTATGACATGTCTGAGAATGGTGAGTTATGAGGGCACAAAGCTCTACGCTCTAACACACAGCAGCAGCAGCATATGCAAGCCCACTGGCATCATCTGGGGATCCATGCCACCTAACAAAATATCATACTAGTACACACTCACATTCACACATCCACATAAGCATTTTCTATACACATACTGTACAGCTGTTTGCTAAATAAAATGCCGTATGTGTATCTGTGTAAGTATTAGTTTATAAGGAGACATTTTCTGAATATAGTTTGTTAACAGTGTGTAAACAGTGTGCTATATGTCTATCTGTATATGAGCATGGGATTACGTGTGTGTTTATGTTGGACTGATCCCCTGCCTGGCACCGAGCCAAAAGAAGAGTGAATGGACCACAGACCAGAACACTGTAACAAACACAGCAACAACCTTTCAGTCCGAGGTATATGATGGAGACTGAAGGTGAACTGAAAAGGCAGCCACTATCTCCAGCACAGTAGTTGCACTCTATTGTGAGAGACTTTGAGAAACTATAAGAAATTTTCCTGCAACACAGTCCGGATGGGCAACATGCTTTAAAATGTATTTTAATACATAGTACAAATTGAACACTGAACAACAAAGAGAAGGTGCTACTTCTAATATTTCTAGCCATAAGGCTTGTCTGGTGCAAGTGTTTTGATCTGAATTACACCAAAATCACATGTATGTCACTTTATATGATGTCATCATGAACTTAAAACTTGGCATTATGGGCTCCTACGTGGCGCAACCTAAAAGCATTCACCCTATCGTTAGCTGGGAGTCAAGGGAGCTCAATGCAATCACATGACTTCACTGTAATTTCACCACTCAGCAGATAATCTCTAAAGAGCATCAACGAGCATCAGTGTGCTGGAAATGAAAGGGTTTTATTATGGTCTTTTAAGAATACATGCATTCTCAGTCCACATTTCTTCATAGTACAGCTTGATTAGATATTCGGGGTGTTGAATGTTTTGAATATGTGGTTTGTAATTTTCCACTTTTCTACCAAAACCCCAAAATTTTAAAACATTCATTCACTATTGCATCTCCAATAGACAAATTGCTTCTCCAGAACCAGAGCTATAAAACTCTCACCATTTGCACACCAGAGTTTAATGACTTATGGCCAGTGGTTTTAATAATAATATACAGCACTCAAAAAACCCAGAGTACTCCCATAAAACAAGCCATGTTTCAGTAATAGCAGCTTTGATGACAGGCTAATGACATTTCCCTGTGCACACGGTTGAGGTACAGGGACATACACATTCCACTGTTAAATATTCTTGGCAGAATGCTGAGAATACGAACACAATTTAATGGGTGAATGTCTTTGTGTTATAATAACTAGATATATTTTTGAACCACAATGCCATCTATGTGCAATACAGGCCAAGTTAAGAATGTGTTAAGATGATTTCATTATAATTAACATCACAGAAACATTTTTTAAAAAATCATCATGCATACACTTTTACCATCATGAAGAAATCCAGATTTTAATATTCCTGCCACTATGCTTTATTTTGGTTCTTGAATACTCTTTTGAATATCTGAATAATCTACAAGAATAAGAAAATCTCAAGGCTTAAAGTGGGGATATCTGTGAGATATCATCCCATTAAATCTAAATAACTCTAAATAAACCAAAATTAATTACAATTCATTATACACCAGTTAGTTCCATGCTACTGATTGATCAAGTGGCATTCCAAGAGTGCTTATATTTAGTATAACTGCACTGGCATGTTTCACTGTGTATATCACTCCGCTCGTCTGTCTTCCTAGCTCAAAACGGTTACTACAGTAGAGTTAGTGACATCATCAGCGGACATGGCAAATGGCATATTTTTCATGAATATATCTTTTGACTTAAAATATGAAACCTCATCAGATGAAAATGAAAAGGAAGAAGGGATGGTAATTTTATTCGGAAGCACATTTAACGGAAATGTACAAATCAACGTGAGCTAGCTAGCCAGCTAGCTGATGTGCTGTAAAGTGAGTGTGGCTTCTTCGGGATCTATTCCCGCTAGTGGAGCAAAAATAAACAGAACACATGGCCATATTGTGTCCAAAATGTCAGTTACTCGAATTTCTTGTTTACAGAACTGTTGTATAAAAGCAAAATCGATGGATTTAAAGTGAGTGTATAGGAACAGAGGCATTTACTGTTTTGGTTTGATCGGATTAATGAATAAGATAAGATAAGATAAGATAAGATAAGATAAGATAAGATAAGATAAGATAAGATAGGATAAGATATTCGTCCCCCAATGGGGAAATTTGCATTGTTACAGCAGCAAAGGATAGGAGACATAATATTTATAATTATATACAATCTGAGTATAAAATATACAAATATAAAAGAGACACACCAAGAATGCACAAACACACAACAGTATTAAAGTGACCCTGCATTATTGCACTGTTCCCATGAGATGTGGGGGTTACCAAAGATTTATTGTCCAATTTAGTACCAGAAATTTATTGTCCAGTTTAGTGGTGGGGTCTGCTGGGAGCAGTGCTGGTTGTACAGTCTCACAGCAGCAGGGAGGAAGGACCGCTCCTTCACACACTTGGGGTGGAACAGTTTGTCACTGAAGGAGCTGCCCAGTGCCACCAGAGTCTCATGCAGTCCCCTCCAAAAGTATTGGAACAGCAAGGCCAATTCTATTGTTTATGTCAATCACGGTGGAGGTAGTGTCATGGCTTGGGCTTGCAAGGCTTCTTCTGGAACGAGCTCACTAATCAATAGTGATGATGGAAATCATGATGGTAGCAACAGCATGAGTTCAGAAGTCTAATCTTTCTAATTGGGAGGAACTTCATTAGCCAGTAAGACAATGACCCAAAACACACTGCCAACACAAAAAAAGACTTCATCAGGGAAGACAGTGGAAGGTTTTAGACTGGCCAAGTCAATCACAATCACAATCACAATCACAGGGGCAGTTGTGGCCTAATGGTGAAAGAGTCGGACTTGTAACCCGAAGGTCATGGGTTTGGGTCTCAGGTCCGGCAGGGATTGTAGGTGGGGGGAGTGAATAACCAGCGCTCATTCCACCCTCAATACCACGACTGAGGTGAGACCCTTAGGCAAGGCACCGGACCCCCAACTGCTCCCCCGGCTGCCCACTGCTCTGTGTGTGCACGCGTGCGCGTGTGTGCGTGCGCATTTGGATGGGTTAAATGCAGAGCACAAATTCTGAGTATTCTGAGTATCACCATACTTGGCCACAAGTCACTTCACCAGACCTTAACAAACAACAACTGAAAGAATCTGTGGAAGCCTGGAAGAGCATCACAAAAGAAGAATGCAACAGTTTGGTGATGTCAATGGGTCATTGGCTTGATGGAGTCACTGCAAGCAAGGGATGTTCAACCAAATATTAAGTGTTATTTACTTTAAGACTATCTGTTCCAATACTTTTGCTCATCTAAATATTGGGTCTAAGTTGTTTAACGCATCTAGATGTAAATATCAGGAAATGAAAGTTGAAATTCTGATCTATCATTTCATATTCATCTTTTGATCTCAAACCCAAACGTCTTCAGTGTATAGAAAAAACAAAAGAATTGGCTTTGCCATTACAATACTTTCGGCATTTACGCGTTCCCATTCCATCTGCTTAAAAATGAATGTGCTGTTAATAAAAACAAGCTAATAATCTGCAGGATATGAATAAAAAAAATACAGTAGCACGGTATCTAAATCAGTCAGCTTATAATGATAATGCCTTAAGGCTATCACCTTACATTTTTGGCATAAGCCATTCACAAATTCTCCAGCATGGCTTTATAAAATATTTATGCAGTGCTTATGAGTGTGTTATGAAGGTTCTATGTGGCACATGCCATATGAGTCAGCATTGTTTGTAGTGTTGCCTCTCTGCACAGTCAAACAACGTCTTAGCCCACACTTCTAACATCCAGCTGCTATCAGTCTTTCAATATTCTAAATACGCAGTATCACAATGAAAAATACACTAGAATTTATTTATTCTTAATCTTCTTAATCTTACAATTTGTAATCTTAATTCGAAACTTCATACAAATGCTGGTAGGATTGGACCAAATGCACAATTAATTTGTGTGTCACGCTTTTCTCAATTTACATTTCTAAACCTTCATGTGCACATTGTGGTAGACCAAAACTGGTATACAATATGTAACCTTTTCAAAATCATATTACACACACGCGCACACACACACGCACACACACACACACATACCCATAAGTCCAATTATCTCCCACTGGAGGTAAATGAAAGGCCTTGTGTAAGAACAATTAGTGTGGGATTAAAGTGATATTCAAAAATGTAGCTTCATGCTAGAGGTTCACACAAAGACCACAGAGTTATCTGTGCACTGTTAGAAAAGTAATTCATCTCAGACAATTCATCTTGGGATTTCAGTCCAGTGGCCACTTGTGCCAGTTAAATTTGAAGGTGATACCTGGCCCCCAGGATAATTGTAGGATTAGTCAGGATTATTTTAATGTCAAGTGAGCCCTCCCAACAATCACAACCTTCTGAACCCTGACAGACTCATGTGAAAGACTGAATGGAAAGTGTTAGTGACAATTCTCAAATTCTTTAACTTATTTTTTCTTTACTTTTTAACCTTTAATTCAAGACATTCTTCTAGATCTAAAGTTCTCAGGACGAATGGTTGAGATTTGTGAGGACGATTTAGTCTTATGTTCTGGGCAAGTCTTGTAATGTGACACTGAATGTGTAATGTGAAAACTAATGCACAAATATAAAACACACTCATCAAAAGACTTTAGACTATCATATGTATAATGGATACTACGTATATCAGCAAACAGATGTGATCTTTAATTTGTACTATATCAGTAGCAAGTCGGACGTGGTTAGCAGCATGTGGGGCGTGGTTAGAAGGAGTCAGGAGTAGGAAGGTATGATTTGCGAGACAAGCTGAACGTGTGATGATGATGCGGTACTCCTTTACCTTACTTCTAATGCCCTGTTTGTGTTTTTCTCTCTCTTTCCTCACAATTAGCACTGTGTGGGTGGGTGTGTGTGTCTGTGTATGTGCATGGACAGTGAGTTGTGTGTGTGTGCGTGGCAGTGAGGCAGAAGAAACCGAAGCTGAGCAGCAGAAGCTGCAATTTTGTTCTTGTTGACTTCTATGTTCCTGTCTGTTGACACAGGCTAATATTAAAAAAAAAAAGTGCACTCTCAATGTAAGGACAGTTTGCATTCACAGTAGTCTACAATCGAACTCAGCTTGCACAACTGGTTACAATAGTTTTTTTTACCTGATTAACCATAACTAATTCTAAAAATCTACAAAACAACTAATCAACAAAATCACAAAAAAATTGATCATAAAAATAATCAGCAATAAATAAATAAATAAATAAACACAGTCAGGTCTGGAAGTATTTGGACAATGATGGAGTTTTTGTGATTTTGCCTTTATACACCACCACAATGGATT
>CM075031.1:617700-635933 GCA_037576675.1 Pangasius sanitwongsei | reverse complement strand
CTGCTTCCCTCAAAATATCTCTTTTGCACAACTTCATGTACAAAATATCTCATTTGCACATTTACACTTACAGTGTGTATGTAAAGTTTTTTGTAAAGTTTTGTACAGTAAAAATTTTTGTATAGTCAACTAAATTGTTTTTTTATACCCTTATGTTCATATTTATGTTAACTTGTATGTAGCACCGTGGTCCTGCAAGACAACATTTCGTTCCACTATATGTCCACACATGTAGCAGAATGACAATAAAGCTCAACTTGACTTGACTTGACTTAATTTCATTATTTTTGAAGGCATCTTTGCTCTACAGCATTTCTTTTGCACAGTACTGTGTATATTTACAGGTTTAAACTGATGAGTAAATCATTTAATAGGCTCATAAGGTAATTTGACTGTAACTCTGATACTTTTAAAATAGTCCTTCTCTCTGTGATCAGTCAGAAATGAGCAGTGGGCCTACCCTAGATCCTGAACAAAGTTGATCACATATCAAATCAGATCAGATCAGATTCAGTGGTATTATCAAATATCGAATTGTTGCCTCAAGAATCCAAATCACATTATCTAGATCATATCATGTGGAGGTTTACAGCTCTAATCCATTCTGTTGTACATGAATGCAACTCATTTGGTCAGATTCCCCAAAACACAAACAGTAGTGGTCAGAAAAATCGCAAATAAAAACTGTGAAAAAGTCAGTTCACGAATGGGAGAACGAAAAGGTAGCTTTCGGTAGCGGTTTACTTTTACGTTGTGTTTATCTAGTCGAGCTTGAACCCAGTGAGGCTGGAAGCCAAGAGAAAATAAAATGACACGGCTTCTGTCGCTTCTTCCTGAAAATATAAAGAAAGCCATGGAACTGGATTAAGCAACGCTCACCTCTCCATCTTCTGAGCTTCATTTCCGTCTCCTGGTGCCACCTACATTCCACATCCGATTAACATTTATTTATAATGTCCATTTATGATGTACAAATTACACAAAATTTTACACAAAATTTCATTTTGTACACACGGATCCTTGAGAACTTGGTGGATTTCTCACGTTCTTCTAGTTTCACACACAGAAGAGACACGTTCTGCTAAGGATAACGATAACGTAACGCTGCTTTAACAATAAAATACTGAATGATGGGGTGGTGTGATGAAGTGGACTTTCTGTTACCACCCCAAGTTGATTATTTTCCTCTAACAGCACATCTTCATGTGCTTTATTCCTCTTGTACCACAGTGCCAGGCTGTACTGCTGATGGAGCTGCAGCAGCTGAAACCAAGCTCTAGGTCTAATGGCTGCTAAGCTCAGATTTACAGACTACTAAAACATTTACAGTTGTACCATGTGACGTAGTTTCAACACAGTGTCGAGTCAGGACTTAGACTGAGCCTCTAGTAGCAGCAGAAGTCCATTCGTTAGCTTTAGATAAATGCTTTGCGTCCATAACTCGTCCAAACATTAACTGTCATCTTCTCTCAGGGTCAGATTCAACCGAGGAACTGGATCAGGTCAAGTTAAAAGACAGAGAGAATCTCTCTCTCTCTCTCTCTGTCTCTCTCTCACACACACACACACAAGCGTTGAGCGTTCAGGACTTCCTGTATTGATGAAGCATATACATATCAACAGTTTTGTAGTACAACATGTTTCATAGTCATTTTTTTCCCATGATTTCAATTTTTACAAGAATAAAAAATGAGCAGGTGGAAATGAAATGTACCTTTTCATCCTTATCTCTATGGCAACAAACATTTTGTTTCTGATGGAGCAGAGTCTCAGTCTCACACACACACACACACACACACTTGCTTTTATTCCGAAATTATCATCATCATTATATATTTTTTTCCTCATGTCTGTAACGGTGCCTTAACTCCCTATTCCCTACAAACACAGCAGGGAATTCTGGGTATGCCGCAGTCATCATTTGTACCCTAACCTACTGCAGTGCATTGTGGGATTTCCTGTGTGCACTGCATTTTCTCCACTTTGCATTCAGACTACAAAATGGCCAAAAAAAAAAATAATAATAATAATAGTGCACTATGTAGGGAACAGGGTGTGATTTCAGACATAGCTGTTTGTTTTGATGAAAATGTAACAACACAGACACATCATAGGCTGCTTGCTCAGTCTCACACACACACACACACACACACACACTCACACACACGCGCACACACACCTTCAAAGGCAATAATGTCCGTTCTCCACGGCAACAATGTCTCCGTGGCAACAAGATTTCGTCTGTGTGAAGGAATGACGCCGTAACGGAGGCATAAATGACGAGTAAAATACTGCTTTAAAATCAAAATGGGTAAAAATAATTACTTGAATAATAATAATAATAATAATAATAATAATAATACACAGGTCGGCTTCTTGTTCCCAAAAACACTGCTGAATAAAACAAAGTAATGAGCTTTAAATGGAATTAAAACTCAAATGATATGAAAAATGAAAGTTTTTCGTCCAGCTTCGTCTTCTTTCCTTCCTTCCTTCCACTGTAGTGTTGATTTTTTTTTCCTTTCAGACTTTTCCGCCATGATACAGGTAGATTATTATTAACAAAAAATTTTTTTTTCTTTGTCACAACAGTTTTTTTTCTTTGTGTTCTTTGTAGAGAAAGTTTATCATTTTTTTTTTTTTACATTCCGGTCAGTTGATCCATAATCAATAACGTCTGTAAAAGCGCTGGTCTCAATCCTTCTGCTCGGTCGCACTCGGCGTCTGCAGAGAGAGAGAACGCACAAACCCTCCGCATCAGACCCTCATACAGGAAAAGGAAAATACAACACTAAAATATAACCTTAAACAGAACGATTAGCATGACTTTCCCAGCGACTGCTTTAGCTAGCCTGTGGGGTAATTAGCCTAGGGTTGTTAAGTACACACTTGTGCATATTTATCTGCTCATTAACCATGCTATTTGGATGCTTGATTACAGATGTACACACACTTAAACACAAGAGTACCCGAAAATGCCATATGCAAATCACATTCCAGGTGAAACGCAGGAAATGTGAAGCTCATCATAAATTAAGTTCAAGTTGCACAGAAGAGTAAAAGAAAGTAAAGCTTAGCTACAAAACATAAAATAAGCTACAACCTTAAAAAGATTTAAGACCCACAAAAAAGATAAAGTTTGTGTATCGACAAAAAGTTTATTTATCTACAAAAACCTAGACAAAACACAGACTAGGTACAAAACATAAAGATCAGCCTAAAACTTCAAACCTAGAAAATCAGGTACGATCGCATTTTAGAAAAGGAAAATCTCAGGTATCATATAGAAGAGGTAAAGCTCAAACGAATTAAAACTGAATTAAAAAGTAAAAAGCGTGACGCCTGGGTAAAATCTAAAATGTGGGGAAGCTAGATTTAATTTAAAAAAAGATCAAACTTGCATGAAAGTAAAACTCGGGCAAATCCTACAAAAGAAAGATCAAATCTGTATAAAATCTGAAAAAGGTCAAATTCATGTAAATTTGGTAAATTTGGAGTTGTATCCTCCAATTGGTAAATGAAACAATGTTAATTAAAAACATCAACTCATGAAATAATTCCAATAATAAAGTAAGAATAATTAAGGGTGTACTAACATTTGATGATTGTGTGATTAGTGTGTCTTCAGCCTCTTTCTGACTGCTCCTGGTGTGCAGCTGCAGGTTTGGCTGGTCTGCTGTTTTGTGGAAACTGAAATAAATAAAATAAATAAACAAAAAATTACTATATAGACACACATCAGATTTTAATATGTAACGGTTGATCAGCATCCAAGCTATTCTTCTTACCTTGTGCTTTGGACACCTCAAGGAGAAATTATCTTCATTTAGACAGCAGTCTTAAAAGAAAAAAAAAAAAAAAAAAGAAAAAACTAAATCAGAGTTCAGAGTTTGTTTAAGGGCATGTCCTTCAACAGGCATTACAAATCTGAAAGCAGTGTTGAGGTTGAGGTTTAACATCAGGGTTACGTGACATCATCACCATGATGGTTGGCGCTAGTCTACTGACGTGTCTACGACCGACGGAGAAAATGTGCAACTCATGATTTTTTTGCCTCTCGATCTAGATCAAGAGTCAGAGCGAGTCAGCGGACATCCAGCACATTTGAGTCACAATCGCCTACTAATCAGAAAAAAATATTTTTTAAGTTGGTATGGTGTTTAGTTCAGTTCGGCTCAGCAACACTCTGTAATGTGTGATTCCTAGTTGCTAGCATTTGTTCTCCAATTGATCACTGCAGAAATATAATGCAAGCAGGTGCAAGCGCCAGGACCAAACATGCCAATGCTGAAATGGGTGGAGTTGCAAAAACAAGCACAAGTAGTCCACTTATCAGTTTATACTAGTCAGCCACTTCTACAGATAAAATCTACATGTAATCTAATTCTATACCATTATGCAAATGTGACTTGGCTGAGCATTTTTAACAGGAATAAATGAATTCACACCTAATTTACAGCTTGTAATGTGATGGCCAGGAAAATGCCAAGAATATATCTACTACAAAAAAAAACATTAATTCTGCTGCCTTATGCAATATGATGCCCAAAATAACACCCAGAAAATGTGCAATACCTGCTTTTATTCTTAATATATTAGGATTCTAAATGTCATATAATGTATCTTGGCTTGAATCCTCATATATTAAAGAAAGAAAGAGACATGCCTCACCTGCCTCTACAGCACACAGGTAATGATACCTCAGTGTGCAGCCTTTACTATAGCAACCCAGAGTGGAACCAGCCATTTCACAATGAGAACAGCTCTGACGAAACACAGATACACAGAAGATATTTCTTAAATGTACAGCGTCAATATTCATATGGCAAACTGATGAAATTTTTTGTTAAATATAGAAGTACAGTGAGTGATTTAGGTCTCAACAGGGAAAGGCAACATTCACATGGTAAAACAGTTAACGTTTAGAAACATTTTAATTACAGCAGATCCTGTGCCTTTTTTTTTTTCCCTGTTTGTATGTTTTAACCTAAATTTCTGTAAATTAAATTAGTACACACTCGATGATCTGCTTTAATTAAAAGGTAATGCGACATACATGGCCAGGTGCACTTCTTCAACTATTCATGGAAGGCATATAGATATGCAAAATATATGACTTCAACTCACTGTTTCTCTGGCACCATCTAGCGCCTCCTGGAGGCCATACACTCTCCCGTTGACCAGGTAAACACCACTAGTCCAGACGATGCAGCTCTCATGGACCCAAAGCTCCTTTGGATCTAAGGGCACGACCGGGAGCTGAGCAAGCTGAGCCAAAGGCCCCAAGGAATCAAGGCTGGGTGGTGGAGGCTGGAAAGGCAGTGAAGCTTTGCTGTTAATTGGAATCGTGCGAGGCAACTCCTCACTAGATTTGTGTCTCCTCTTGAAACGTGGATGGGAAGTCAGCTTTCGATGCTGTGGTCGTTGCTGCACCTCATCTGCTTTCTGCTCTCTTCTCTGGTTCAGTTCATTCTCTAGTTCAGGTGGGTCTAAGGTAATGAGTGCCCCTTCTGGCATCAGATTCCAGTTTTGCTCTGGTGCCTTGGTGGTGGTACTGAGACATGGCAGGTTTTCACTCACTGCAGGGGACACTGGGTTTGTATTTTGACTTACTGAACAACTGGTGTCTGCTGAGCTGATGTCTGGAAGATATACAGATTGAATGTCTGGGACTGTTAATTCTGTTGATACAGAAGATGGATTTGACCCTGCATTGGCCGCCCCAGTGGTTGACAAGATCTGTCGAATTTGGGGTTGGTTCTTCGGGAATTTGGCAGCATAATCAGCTGGGTAGAAGGGACCATAGAGATCCCCAAGATTCTTGTAATTTGCCCATTTCTGGCAAAGGCAACACAACAAACGACCAGCGTGCCCAGATTCAGACATCACAGGGCCTGGGAGAACATATCCAGATGTGGGAAGAGACTTTCCTGACTGCATGACAGAATCATTTGGCTCATCAATCCCTTTTTCCTGCATCCTCTCAATTTCCCTCTCTTTTCTGACCATCTGAGATATCAGAGAAACATTTGCAATGCCATCAATCCCAGAACTACCATTTTTGCCTCCTCCTTTTGATTTCTCATCTTCGGAATTGACTACTGTACACACAGCTCCAATTTCAGTTATCTTCCTTTCAACGTGTACATAGGGTGAGAAAATGTTTTTCCTAGTGTCTTGCAAAGTCCCTGCATTTCCCACACCAGCAGTCTGAGGATCCAGCTCTTCTTTAGAAGTCATTCCTCTACTTTTCCTCCACTGTCTGCTTTTTGAGCCAGTTCCTTCATTCCCCTCTTTTCCCTTTCTCTGCCTGTGTTTTATTGGTTTCATATCCACCTCAGGCTGGTTGTCTTCACCCTCCATCTCCACCTTTACTGGTTGGCTCTGTGTAGCAAGATCTTCAGAGGGACAAGGTTTCTGTTCAGGTAAGGTTGCTGTTACGATTACTTCCCCTGCCATGCTGGAATTTGATGCAGGTTGAGGAGTAGCAGCAAGAGAACCAGCAGGAGGAGTATGAGGAGCTGATGTTACATTGGAAGTGGCACTCTGTACTTGGACTTGTGCACGTTTTTGCTTATTTACACTTCCTACTGGTCGTCCCTTCTTTTTGCCTGAAGGGAAATAACCTTTGGGAACAAAGTTCTCTTGTAGTTTGGAGTCTGATCCAGTTGTTCTTGGTGAGGCTAACTCATGCTGTGGAGGTCTGGAGAGCAGGTGGTGTCCTGGACTTTGGCCATGGGGTGGGGTTGCTCCATAGAAATCCCCTCCAGGATAATCATCAAAACCCATGCCAGTCTCCTGAAGTTTCTGCCTCAGTAGGTTAGCAGCAGACTGCTCTCCTCGTCTTGTCTCCAGCTGCTGGTAGGTGTTAGTGAATTGTTGTATATCGGACAATGCAGATGAGGATGGAGGAGGGGAACCTTGCACAGGACGAGGCAATGGAGGTGGTGGGGGAAGGGGTCCTAATAGTGTAAACTCATCCTTATCACCTTCATCGGTCCCAGGCGCCGAAGATCCAGCAGTGCCTAACCCAAAGTCAAAGTCTGTTGGCAAATTTCTCAGGGTAGAACCAGTAGACCCAGTCACACCCTGTTTGAGAACTTGAGAATCACAAGAATATCCATCTTCTGCTCTGTAAGGCAAAAGATCATCTAAAGAATGAGCTTCATCAAGGTAAGGTAGACATCCACTTTCTCTGTGAGATGCATTAGAGAAGGGTGCTCCAATTTCTGAGTCAGGTATATCAGAACTGTAACGTGATACATCTGAATAATCAGCATCTGTGTGGCTATTACTGTAACTGGCTTTTTTATTTGGAGTGATTTTTTGAACTATTGCTTCCAGTTTCAATCCCCGCCCCTTTCTTGGTGGTAGAAACTTTGTTTTCACCTGTGGGGGTGAGTTAGCACTTGGAGTTTGAAACAGTGTGCTGGGAGAAGCTAGTTTAGGACGAGAATCTACACTGCTTGAATCACTCTCATTTAGGGGTCTAGATTCAGCATGGGCTACTGGAGAGTGATGAGATGACACACCCCTGTTGCCAGAAAAATCCTGATGCTGCCTCTTGGCAGGAATGGGAGAAATGAAAGACCGAACTCTCCTCCTCATCATTAATGGGTTAGTTTCTGCTACCCCTCCAGTTTTGCTCTGTCGATGTCCTTGGGGAACACTTGGGGTGATAATACTGCTACCTGATCCACCTGAACCAGCAGCTGCAGGTGGATGAAATGACTTTGCTGAATCTTCTGTAATCCCTCGGGAGACATCTGCCTCCAGGGGCTTGGAACCACTGGTTGGTACAGAGACAACAGACTTGTGAGAAGGAGCCAAAGAGTGTAGCTGCTGGTTTCCAGTTCCTTCTCTTTCAGCATAGGACTCCCACATTTTCATATCATAGTGAGAGCCAGGGTATGAGTGTTGTCGTGATAACTTCTGGTCAGGGTTTTGGGTAGAGTTGTGATGGCTAGAAACATCTTTATGTCTATTACTGCTGGTTGACCATTCAAATCTGTCACTGATGCCATGTGGGAGCTGAAGAGGGACATGGTGAGAATATGCTTGTAATTTGTTTACTGGAGGTGGGACATGACTTGGAGATGATAATGAATGGAATGAATTGGGAGAGGGATGATGAGCATTCATTTTGGGGCCATCAGCTGCATCACTAAAACCATAAGCAGGAAAACCTGCAGATGATCCATCAACAGCCTGGGAGAAAGGTTTGCATCTGGGTGGTGATGAAAGGGGATTAGTGGAAATTTTAGAGTGATATAAGGCATTGCTGGAGGGATCAATAATCCCTTTTCCACTACTCTGTCTATGCAACTCAGAATTAACTTCCATAGGTGCATGCAAGGATTTATTAGGCTCTTCCTTAGGTAAAATCGCACTGTGTCCATCTCCAAGTTGTTTTCCAAGTTCTTTGGGGGTTATCTTAGAAGCTTTTTCCAATTCATGCCCTTTATCTTTTACATCCTCCTTAGTGCACCCTTGCTCACTTAATGCAGAGGATGAGAGGGGGTGTTGAATGACTGAGGATCCAGACGTCCCACAGTGACTTCTTTCTTTCTCTGAAGTGGTCCGTCGAGATGGAGATACATCACAGATTACGGAGCGCCTTTCTGAAGATAAGGACATCTGAGATTGGGTCTGATTTATGGATTCTGAATTACGAGATAATTCTTGGTCAGATTCTTGTAAAAGCAACTGCTGGACAGCAGAAGGTGGAGCAGCCAGGCTTGGGGTTTTTCTGTGGGGCAAGGAATAGTCCGCCAAGTTAATGTGCTTAGGAGGCGTTACTATTGAAGGATCTGAGGACTGCTGTATATGGGTGGAATGGCTGGGAGACAAAGTTATTGTGCCCTTCTCTGATGAGATTCCTTGATCTCCCTTAGGCTTTTGGGCTTCAGAATCCCAAGAAGGATGAAGAAGACCAACGCCCATCTCAGGGTCTGGTCCCTGATTTAGAGAGTGATGCTTTCCTGTGGCCATTTGTTGATGAATACTGGCACCACCCATTGCTGATTGGTCCATTCCATGAGGCCTCATGTGTTCAGTCATACGATAGGGGAGTCTAGTATGGTAATGATGCTGAGACATATTTTGAGGTTGATGATGACTACCAGATGTTTGTTCAGGACGGCAATAGCGCCGGTCTAAATGATAGCCTTGCAGGACTTCCTGTAAAAGACTGGGATATGGTTGCTGCAACTGCGAATTACTATCCTGACCTCTTGATCCTACACCACTTTTTCCCATCACTCCTAGAACACCAACATCCTTTCTAGACACATAACCAAAGTTAGACTGTGATTGATGGTATTCTTGGTATCTATTTGCAACTATTCCACCCCCTGGTCCAGCCCGTACCTTGATCTTTGCACCCATGCAAGCATTGTATGGCATTTCAGGATTGCAATATTTGTAAGAACCAGATTGACAGTGATTTGAGGACACATTTTGCCCAAACTCAGTTTTAGGGGAGACATCATAGTGTGCTGTGAATGTTTCCATTTCCCCATCTCCGTTGTGACTCCCAGAATCCCTAAATATGTTTATGGAATGTTTCTCCTCAGGATAGTTGAGCTTGCCCATGTCCGACGAAGTGCCATGGTGAGATGTAACCTCTGTTTGCTTAAGTCCCTCAGGACTTTGTTCAGAACGTGCAGAAACAATAACACCAACTCCGGAATTGGACTGTTCTGAAGTGTTTAAATTTCTACTGAGAAAATGCTGCAAGTTGTTTTTCTTGTCATCCTTCTCATTCTCATTTTGTTCAGCTGGGCCTGACTGTTCCACCTTTACACTGGCCAAAGTCTGTGTATTTTTTCCATTATCCAGTTCTTGATGAGAAGGCTCTTCATGTTTAACTGTGTTGTTTTCATCTTTCATATCTGAAGTCTTTTTCTCTTTCAGTCCAGTTTTTTCATCATTGTGACTAAGATCAGGCTCAATTACACAATTTGATTGTACAGAATGAGTAGGAGAAGATGCAGCAGACGATGAGGCTGAGGGAGCAGGTGCACAAGAAGATGCATTTGGGCTTGGTTCTGGAGCAACACAGGGTGGAGACGAGGATGACGGAGCTTGGGTTTCTGGTGCCTTAAGTGAAAAAGGTTTTGCACCCTGACTAAACGATTGTTTGACTGATCCCTCTGTGACTCTGTCATCCATTTGTAGATGCAGACCAGGACGACTTTGTCCTGTCTGAGTTTGTGTCTGATTCGGAGTTGCCGAGTAGTAGTTAGCGGGTTTAGAGTCAGTGCTAAATCCATCTGGTTGTCTCACTTTTTCCTGTTCTGAATGGTCACGGTGATTCTTACTTGCCTCCTCTGGTTCAGATGCCAAAACATCTCCACTTTCTTCATTTGCTGTGCTTCGACAAACAGCACTAGCATTTCTGTGTTTCTGCTGATTGCTAGCTGTCTGCTGCAAGTGAGGCTGATGTGTGCTATCTCTTCTTTTCTTCTGAGAGAGCACAGTGTCTGTTAGCATTGTATGTTGTACTGTGTTGGGCAAATTAGCCACTTGGGATGTGAGGGCATTTAGACTATTCAGTCCAGGGTCTTGCGAGAGCTTGTCCTGTGGGTACAGGGATGATGAGGTTTCTTCCCGTTGTCCACCTCGTAGACCCACTCCAATTCGATTCTGATTAACAGCAGAGCTCACTACGCTACCACAACTACTGATACTGCTATTAGAACTAGGAGTTGGGCTAAGCTGTGGCATGGTATGTTGGGCCCTAATATGGCTCTGACTGCTGCGGGGATTTAAAAGTGAGGAGTGCAATGATGCAGAACTGCCCAGCCCTTCTGAAACACCCATCAGAGGGGAGGAGGAGGAGCTGCAGCTTGGAGAGTGGACAGCAGATGGAACAGGAGATGGATTAGAAATTGGGCTGAAATTTTGATTCATTTGAGTCTGCTGGTTTTGTGACTGCATGGGAGATTTGGAAATGTCCTGAGAGGCATGGTGTGGTGCTGCAGGACTTAAAGACACAGAGGACTGATGGTTTTTAGGGTGTGCGAGGCCAGGAGGTGCATGCTGCATCTTCATTGGGGTATCATAGGCTGCTCCAAGATTATGCTGAGGAGTGCGACGAGAAGCATGTTTGGGAACGGGATGAGATTGAGGTGAGTAAGGTGGATGGTTGGAAGAGGGGTAGCTCTGACCTGCATTCTCTTGGTGCCCAGAGTTGTTTGAAGCTGCAGAACCTGGAGTGGTGTTTGGATTGGAGTGAGGGGGTGAGTTGATTTTGGAGTCCATGTTTCCACTGCTCATCTCATACCTTTGTGGTGGAGAGTTGTACATTCCAACTGATGCTGTAGGCACATTAAGAGGAGGGTAGTGCCCAAAGTGAGACGATATTCTGTGTCCAGACAGAGCATAGGCCCGATGACCTTGATGTAACCCCTGGTGTGAGGGGTATTTTTGGCTATGTTGACGCTGGTGCATTTCAGCACCTGAAACTGGCTGCATTGATGCATTCTGGGATATACTAAACTGCTGTGTGGGTGAAAATGAACCACTACCACTGCTATTACTATTAGCACTGCCACCACCAGTAGCAGCACTGGTGCTGTAGTCCATGGGGTAAGGGGACATCATGCCAGAGGATGGCCCAGACCCAGAAACATGTCTGTACTGGTATTCCATGTTCGAGAACCCAAACCCTGCTCCAAAACTCCCTCCTCCTCTTCTGTTCCTGTCTCGGCCACCCACTGGAAAATAATAATCTATACTTTCCTTTCGGTAAGAGCTGCTACTGCTTCCAGCAGCCTGTGGTATCTCTCCAGCACCTCGCCTGGATCCATAGCCATGGATATGGGATGCTTGTCCAAGGTGCTGCTGCCCACGTAGGTGTGGGTGCTGCCCATGACTTTGGAGGATAGATTGCGATTGCTGCATGGCAGCATAATCTTCAATAGTCCTTGGAGATATCTGAGGATCTGATATGTGGGGTGGATATGGCGAACCAACCAAGTTTCCACCTCTGCTAGGAAATCCTGGAGGCAGAGTTGCAGGACTGTTAGAAAAGTTCTGCATTTTTTTGTGTTTTTTTTTCGTGTTTGATAAGCGATTGCTTAAGAGTAAGACTACTTAAAAAAAAAAAGAAAGAAAGAAAGAAAGAAAAGCTAAAACATAAAGGAATGCTGAAATTGTGTAAAAAATGTTCAACGTTGCACAGCAGGTTGTAGCTGATGGATAAAATAATCACGGTTGTAGCAGCAACAGATAAAATTCTAACAGTTTTTGAAAGAAAAGGGGGCAAAAAAAACTTTTGATGTAAAAGTCAAAGGATGTGATGGTGACAAACTTAGCAGCAGTCACATCCATTCAGATAAACCGGTGTCATAATTTCCACTTTGTAGTCATACCAGCTTGGCACTAGATGTGTCCTTGTGCAAAAAATAGACATGACATGACATGAGTAGCAAAGATTGCTTAGCCAAGAAATGGGCTAAGTGCTGGGGAAAAAAAAGAAAAAAAAAACGTGTAACCAAAAGTGCAGTTTTAATTTTTCTTCATCGTCCTGAAGAAGTCAATCGTGGGTGATTTTAGGCATTTTTATCTCAGTATAACTAAAGATGTAGTTCATGTAGCAAAACACAACAATCAGCAAAACTCCTCATCAGGATGGCGCGAGATTCCACTAATGTTCTTAATTTTTATTTTAGGATCAATACTTTATGTATGCACTTCTCTTCTGCTTAACACTGTTCATCTCTTCTGCTTCATGGGAACAATAAGAAAATCACTGGTCCCTGGTTGTCTTCTTTGCACAGATATTTGACATTGTTCCTTTAAAACGGTTTTGGACTAGAGTTTTTTCATTATGTAGTCCGGTGGAGTTCTGGTCATTATGCTCGGCCTGCTTTTGCTACCACATTCTCCAAACTTTACATTTGGCAAAGTCCTTATGTCCATTTTATCCCCATCTTTTGATTTTATAAGCAAGATATCTGAAAAAAAAAAGCAAAAGACAGAAAATTAGTACTGTATCTGTACTGCAACTAGAATTTACTATTTTGTGGATAGCTTATAAATTGTACATTAAGGGTCCCTTTACTGCAGATATTGTTAACGTTAACAATTTTAGTAATTAATCAGTCATAAGTAATATTAAAGCAACAAAGTTAACATATGTATTAGCTGACATTTGCTTAGACATGAACTTTGGTCTTCAGGTATAAATATTGGAACTTGCATTGCAGACATCAGTTATGAATCTTTTAACCATAAAAGGCATTTAGTAAGTTCATTAACACTGATTAATACAGGCGCAGATTATTTGACGTGTTTGGTTTATGATTCTAACAAAACTTTCAATTAATACAAGTTCATGTTATTCATTTGATCTAATTAAGAAAATCTTAACTGACAATTGACAAGTTTGCACATGCTCCGCTGTATAAAAATACTTATTCATATGCTTCACATACACCCATCAGTCCTTATTTGGTGGTGGTGGTGGTGGTGTTGTGCCACTGATTTAAATGTAGTTAATTGTTTTCTTGTGAAGTGGTGTGGTATAAAGGAGAGTTAAATAAGCAGGTTTGGAGAATTAATACCAATTTGGATATTAATACCAAGTATGACTTCAGTAGAAATGTACACGAAAACATGAATAACAGGGGAGGGGAGTGAAAGAAAAAGAGAAAGAGAGAAAGAGAGAGAGAATGAGTACTTAATTAGCACAGGCCCTAATGAGCAGCTTTGGCACTTTAATGGGGTCATTAGTCATGAACCTGTCCTGTGACACGTGTCCATTGTTTCTTATACAATGCAGATTACTTTATGGCCACTGCCTTGCAGCTACAGTAATTCTGCAGCAGAATGACAATAACTATGAGCTTTTCCACTGAAAGTCAATCTTCTCTACACTACAGGACCCAAAGGTTTTCTCAGTTTTCTAATTGCAACCCAAAACATTTCATTCACAGGGTAACAACATTAATTGCTGCCATTGTTGATAGCAAATCATTGCTGACTTAACTAAAATGCTCCTCTATGTGTTGTTATATTACTACTAGTTTCTTTCTCCACTTTTTTACTTACATTAGTAAAGAATGATGGAAAACTTGCTGGAGAACTATTGATAAAAGAACTGATACTAACTGATAATTATTATTATTATTAGTAGTAGTAGTAGTACATTATGTTACGTTTTGTAGGTTGCTTAGTTTGTCGTTTGTGTAATTCACTACCATTATTTCGCCCATCACATCATTTTAGGTGATGCTGTAGGTGATGTGAGATCACACACTGGGCAAACAAGAGCTTACAGATGACAACATAAACATTTAAGCTGTTTAACGTGTCTATACTAATGCATTAGTGAACTGAGAGTTGTAAAATTGAATACAGTGTATTTTATAATGTATGTTTTTTGGCCAGATTCTGATGTCGCATACATCGTAACAACAATTCTTCGGTGGGCTGACAACGGCAGCCGTAAACTGAATAACATGACATGTGATGTGATGAAAGACGGCTGATGACAAAGTTGTAAAATCTGATTGCGAGCGCTGCTACGACGGTCATCTAAAAGCCACCGATAGGAGGACAGCATGGGATGAAGCCAATCTCATGGGACGGCTATGAATGCAAACAGAAATAAAAAATATCTTTAAAAGTTATCATGTTAATTAACATATCGTTACCAGATTACATCCCTAGCCCCACATACAGCGAGTTGCAAATCTACTGTTCAACCAATCCAATTTGTCCTCTTTAACCTTATTTTCACCTTTTAAAACAATTTAATTTTATATACCGATAGTTTGTTTGTGTTTATGTGAGCCCCTTTTCTGCACAAGCCCAGATCGAGATGATCAACGGCGTACGAAGAGTACGATTTCGTAGAGTAATTTTCTTTAATCACAGGTCTATCGAGAACAGCTAACCTTTACGCATTACTGCACAGTCTGTTATAGAATAAGATTTGACCGTAAAAGACTGTGGGAATCGCACAGGGTTGAGGTGGTTTACTAGTTTTGGCAAGCCTTTAAGACAGCACTAATGCCCCCTACCCTTAACTAAAGCACCCAAACTACCCCCTTTCCCTCAAGGACCCTTTGTAACATTACCCCTTTTCCATAAATATCTTTAATCGTATACCACCTTTCCTAGTAATGCCAATAGTACTCTTCAAATACTAAACCAAACTGCAAAACTGTCCTCTTACACTCTCTCAATATTACCCATTTCCTCAGTATTGCCCCTTTCTCAATAATGTCCTGTCACACTAATTGCCCCATTCCTAATCCTGACAGTTGGCTAAAACTGCCCCATTCCCAGGAATACCCCTTCCCTTTTCCTCAATGCTAACGCGTTTTCTTAAATTACCCTCCAATTTAAAATTTTCACCGCTTTTTTTTGACATTATTGCCCCTTCCTTGCTTCCATCCTTCCTTCCCCAACACTGTACCTCAGAAGTTAGCATTAGCTAATTAGCAGGTTAGCTAGCATCTCTGTGCTTATTGTGCAGACGCTAAATACAATGCAGCTACAACTCAACCGAATCGACGGTGTATATATATTTAAATATATATATATTTTTATACATCACAGCGTTGTTCATTTCAACAGACAGCGCCTCATTAACGAATAAAACTCCAAAAATCGTTTTTTTAATGATCTGTTGCAGGATAATGTTATAACAACAAGAGAAAGAGAGAAACAGAGAGAGGGAGTAATGATGAAAAATAAAGCTGATGCAGCTAAGCTAGGTTCAGTCATCGCTCTGGTGTTTATTAGTTGTTCTAGGGTTATAAATTATAGGTTTAGAAATAAATGTCATATTCTGAAGTATTTAAAATAATAATAAATTTAGTCAGTAAATGTTTCGTGTGAGTGAAAGCGGCGTTGTTGAAGCGCATACCTGGAGGCCCGGAGCGCAGTGAAATCCCCGGACTCGAGTTCAAAGCCACGCCGCTTTTCCCTCACCGTTTTCCCGAAGCAGCGGCGGACAAAGTGTCGGAGAGGCCCGTCGCACTCCCGCACACGCACCGGGCCTTTTATTCTAATATAATCCCCCTTTTTCTTTTGTTCTAAAATAAACAAGAACCCTATCGGGGTGCCTGTAGGTCCCATAGGCAGTGAGGTCCATGCACCCCCGCCCCCTCTCTCTCTCTCTCTCTCTCTCCCTCTCTCTCTCTTTAGGTGAACCCACCTATATACATCTGCTTAAAATTACACGCATTGCTTTTCTTTTTTCTTTTTCTTTTCTTTCTTTTTTTGTTGCTTTAATACATACCGACCAGGGCGAAATGTTTCTGACTTTCACATCTCTCTCTCTCTCTCTCTCTCTCTCTCACAAACACACACACACACACACACACACACACACGCTTTTATAACGGATACGACATGATCATTTCGTCCTAACAGTTTCCCCCCTTCTTTCCCTTTCCCTTTTTTGCAAGTAAAAGACCGCCTTGAACACACACACACACACACACACTCATATTCCTCCACCTCCCGCCTGCTTTTCATCAGACCCCATATTCAAAATGATTTTTTCCCCCTAAAATCAGATTCAGTGGGAAAAAACAACTACAGGAATCAGTTTTACAGTTTGTGACCCCAGAGCTCCAACTGGAGAGTGAAAATAGTGCACTGAAAACAGCACTTGTTGACAGAATGTTCAACTTTTTGAGTTTATCTGTAAACAAGAAACTGTGACACAACTGTGATTGAAGGATGCTGCTGTGTGTTCGGTTTTCAAGGTGTGTGTGTGTGTGTGTGCAATCAAGAACAACCAGCCCAAATTAGAGAAAATTAAAAAACATTTGTATAATTTCAGGTTTGTTTCATGAAGAGCAAGAACAGGATGAACACCAGTTTAGAGAAAACATGATAACACAATAAGTTATACATCCACAACATTCTTAGATTGAATCTAAATCAATCAATCAATCAATCAATAAAAAAAACCTTTTAAAAAGTTGTCCATAGCTTTTCAGTATTCCAAAAAATGCTAGTCATGTGTTTCTCTTGTGATGTCCTCTCCACCATTTTTTGTACAAATGCTTGTCCAAACCTTTTATTATAAATTGTTTTTAAAAAATACTATTATTGTTTCAGAGATGAAAAAAACGCCCCGTTAAGCCTGTAATGGTAATTCACAGTCAGATCTGCACTGTCAGATTTGGTGTGATTTTTCAGATGCATGCATTATCTTCCATCACAGTGCTGACAGCAGCAGGCTAGCCAACTAACATTAGCATGCTAACTAAAACGCAGGCCGGACCAGATAACAAAATTCTCAAACCAAATAACAAAACTGAAATTAACCAGACAAAGGATCAGTTGTGGGGACCTACTGTAGGTGCAGGATCAACTATGGGCTTATGAACTGCTGTAGGACGAGGATCAGCTGTGGAGCCAGGAGCTACTGTATGGGTAGGATAAGCTGTGGAGCCAGGAGCTACTGTGGCAGTAGGATCCACTCTGGGGTCGAGAGTTACTGTAGGGTTAGGATCATCTGCGGAGGCATCTGTAGGGGCAGTTGTTGGTGATGAGGCCTACCACCACTCACCAGTCACTGGTGAAGAGGGAGTACAGCAGGGGGCTGAGGACGCAGCCCTGAGGGGCTCCAGTGCTAAGGGTGGGGGTGTAGGAGTAGGATCAGCTGTGGAGCCAGGAGCTACTGTAGGCTTAGGATCAGCTGTGAAGCCAGGAGTTACTGTAGGGTTAGGATCAACTGTGGAGCCAGGAGCTACTGTAGGGGTAGAATCAGCTGTGGAGCCAGGAGCTACTGTAGGGGTAGAATCAGCTGTGGAGCCAGGAGCTACTGTAGCAGTAGGATCAACTCTGGGGCCGAGAGTTACTATAGGGGTAGGATCAACTCTGGAGCCAGGAGTTATTGTAGGCTTAGGTTCAGCTGTGGACCAGGAGCTACTGTAGGTTTATAATCAACTGTGGGGCCATGAGATACTGTAGGGGTATGATCAACTGTGGAACCAGGAGCTACTGTAGGGGTAGGATCAACTGTGGAACCAGGAGCTACTGTAGGGGTAGGATCAACTGTGGAACCAGGAGCTACTGTAGGGGTAGAATCAGCTGTGGAACCAGGAGCTACTGTAGGGGTAGGATCAACTGTGGAACCAGGAGCTACTGTAGGGGTAGGATCAGCTGTGGGGCCAGGAGCTACTGTAGGGGTAGGATCAACTGTGGGGCCAGGAGCTACTGTAGGGGTAGGATCAGCTGTGGAGCCAGGAGCTACTGTA
>CM075031.1:605353-617600 GCA_037576675.1 Pangasius sanitwongsei | reverse complement strand
CTGTAGGGGTAGGATCAACTGTGGGGCCAGGAGCTACTGTAGGGGTAGGATCAGCTGTGGAGCCAGGAGCTACTGTAAGGGTAGGATCAACTGTGGAGCCAGGAGCTATGTACAGGTGGGAACTTATTTATTTCATTCCACTGGCTCCCTAAACCATTATAAACACCTAAACACCTATATAGTACTTTTCCAGATTACACATACATTCTGTATGAATACAACACTAAATATATTGGGGCAAAATATGGACAGAATGGAACCAATATGGACACACATAGCTTATAAACACAACTCAATATCCGAGAGCTTAACATTCCGCGCGTGCTCATTACTTAGCAACATTCTGTCCCACTGCCCTATTGCCCTCCAAGCACTTCCCATACTTTGAGATCTATTAATGGAAGGTGTGTGTGCAAGCAAATAAGACCCAGAGTAAATGGAATACCAGTAACATACTGTATTTATGCTTCACATTTACAAACACCAATAATTTTTAAACACGTATTTCACCAGGTTACTCATGTTACTCTTAGGTCAAAATGGCTCTGAACATCATCTGTATGTAACGTAAAATCTTATTTTGTTTTGTATTAAGGGTAAATTATTAATGATAAACATGGGACTTCTGCAGCAGAATTGTGTGTGTGTGCGCATGTGTTCATGATTATTGTTGTTTGTTTGTTTGTTTGTTTGTTCGTTTTTGTGTGTGGTTCTGCAGTGTCCAGAGCAGTTTTATGGTTCTGGATAAACTGATCATCTATCACATCTCCAACCAAGTATTGACAACTCGACTCTCCATCTCCATCTCCCCAGCTTTCTCTTCCTCCCTCCTTCTTTCCTCTTTTTCTCTCAACAACTGTTCTATTCCCCTGTTCCTATGCAGATACACGTCTATTTCCACCATGGTTACCATGGCAACTGTGTCACGGAAGCCTAACTGTGGATAATTTATAGGCCACATATTTACACCCCTCAGACAAACACACACACACACAAATCTGTTAATGAGTATATAAATATGAGCAATGTGAGGATAACAAAAAACACTACACAAACTGTGTCATCATTGTCGTCATCATCATCATCTTCATCTTCGTCATCGCCACACCCTGCTACCACAGCACCTACGAACGATGCCTCGTTTGAGTAAATCAAACTGCTCATTTGAGAAGCTTTAACAGATTATAACGGTTCTACCTCAAGAAATGTTCTATATAAATTACGTTTATTAATATTAACGTGCCCCTGTGATGGACTGGTGAGCTGTCCAGGATGTATCCCAGTGTTCCTGGACTAGAATCTACAGACCAGACCAGGATAAAGGTGACCAGGACCTGAACATTAATGAATGAATGAATGAATGAATATTATTATTAACAGATTAAGCTCTTTATATGAGTGGAGAAACGTCTTATTACAACACATGCATTCAGTTTGACTTTAACACACAGCAGATCACCATGTATCTGATCATCAGTATACCTGATTACAACATACTTGATCACCTGGTGAAGTTGGTTAGAACATACCGGCTTACCACAGAACTGATCAGTACAAATCAGATTACCTGTAGATCTGATCACTACATACACTGTACGTGATCATTAGTAGAGCAGATCACGATATAACTAATCACCAGTAGAACAGATCACCACAAAAATGATCACCAGTAGAACAGACCACTGCATAACTGATTAGTAGAGTCGATCCTGATAATCATCAGAGCTGCTCAGTATAAACATGATCACCACACACTTGATTGTAAGTACTTTATTTTCCTTTAACAGGGTGCCATTATTTTTTTTTTAAATGTTCATTGTTCTAAATATTGCTAGTTCAATCCATTGGATATTACAGACCCATGCTGGAATGTAACCGTGACAACAATCATAAATAATGGTTTAATCTAGGCCTATATTTATGCTGCACACTAGTAATTATGTGGAAAGGAATGATTTACAGACGATGGCACATGGAAATGTTTTAATTAAAATGCAATGAAAAGAGAGGAAGATATCACCAGATGAGACGTAACCATAGCAACAATAATGGTAATTTATTGAAGTATTGAGGGATGTATGCATGACAACGATTTACTAGTTTCACATCATGTAGTTATGAGAAATTTTTTTTACAAAGCCTCTGTTTTGTAAGCCTTTGTGTTGGTTTATCCTTTTTAATAACAAAGCAGTTTTCACAGGTGAAACTCACAGATCAGACCAAGAGTAGACATTCAGAACTATTAACTGTTTAAACAATCAATCTAACAGGACTCACCTGGGCAACAAGAAACACCTGTCAGTCACATGTTCCAATATTTTAATCACTTGAACAAGTGGGTGGGTTCAAACCAAAAGGTGCCACGTTCTAAGTTATTTAACACGTCTAGATGTAAATATGAGGAAATGAAAGCTGAATTTCTGATCTATCATCTCATATTCATCTTTTGATCTCAAACACAAATGTCTTCAATGTATAGCAAAAACAAAAGAATTTGCCTTGCCGTTCCAATACTTTCGGAGGGGACTGTAAATCTGGAATGAGATGTTCAGCAAGCACATATGGGTGTGATGGCCAGCTGTTCAAAAACATCTGGTTTTATAGTGTAATTAATAATGTATAATATTAATAATAGAAACCGGGCACTAAATCTTCCTTCAGCTGAGGCGTTTGTTTATGGCTTACAGCTCTGCGCTGACAGACCGACCCGTCCTCCGTTTATACGCCACTGTGTCATTTGACATAACTGAATGATTAATTTTATTTGTCCTAATTTATGGGTTTGTGTTGGCTCTCTTAATTTTATTCTTTCATTAATGCCAGTAAAATAAAGCGACTGGTTTGGACTATATGTTGTGGATGGAGCTCTTAGTCCCTGAGCGAGTGAACCAGCATGAGGATGTGTTTCTGATCGAGACTCTAAAGCGCTTCTATCAGTCGCTCTGGATAAAAGTGTAATAAGCATAAACAGTTTAAACTCTACAGTATATTCCAGATAGAAAAGTGCAGTAATCCATACAGATTATAAGATCTGAAGTCGATCAGGTTGAGGTTTACACTAGTTAATCTTCTTATGCACACACACACTAAAAATTGTTGGGTTAAAAACCCAAATACTAACACAACTAAGGGCTGATTAGCACCTTCCCAATGTTGGGTAATTTTTTACCTCAGTGTGGTATGTTTCTCTACCTAGCCTACTGATTTAAAAATGACCCAACTGAGTTATGAGTTAGCTTGTGTAATAACAATAATAATAATAATAATAATAATAATAATAATAATAATGTTGGCTTTGCTGCACTTTGTAGTCCCACACAGGCGTGTAATTCTGTACTAGCCTGTACAGACACTGCATGGTGCAGCAGTCAGGACTGCAGCGGTGTGATTACAATCACACATTTAACTATAAATGTAATTATGAGTTATATGTGCTGTTTTTTCCCACAGAGTCCAGCTAGTCTAACATTACTGAGTGCTCTATCATGAATAACATCATGTCTTAACGTCGATTAACAGCCACTAACAGAAAAGATTTTATTTGAGAAAATACAGTCATTTAAATTTGATCATTATTGAGTGAACACCTGTGAGGTTATTTGAATTTTAATTAATTATCTGAAATCAGTCAACCACATCTGATATATCGCTAACTTTATTTTTAAGGACAGCAGCAGACTGGATCAGTTCTGTCCCTTACAAGCTGGACCATTAAAAATTTAAATGTTGTCATGAGAACAGAATATCCAAACCAAACCAAAAGGTGTGTTTTTACCAAATTATCCCAATAATAAAACAGCTAACAGAACTAAACTACCCAATATGTTTAACCAGAGGTTGGGTTATAACCCAACTTTAATACAGTGTAAATTACAGACACAGTACAGACACTCAGGAGCAGGAGTAGAACATGAATTTACAGGACTTTCATGAATACAAAGTTTCTTGTGTAAATATTCGTACGAACGATTTACAAATAAATCCGTTCATCTCCAGCTTGATAATTGAGGCCCAATGATTGTGATTAGTAGCAGTAATGAACATGGTCTTCCTTGTAATTCCTTCCACCACTTTTAGAGGGCAGTGTGACACCACGAAAGGTTTGGCAGAACTCTACTCCAGCTCGAACACCGAAACCCATTCAGCACATTAACACACCCTTGACAAGGTAAGGGTGAATGTGGTAGAGAGTGTCGGAGTGTTTCAGTGTGTGAAACTGAAGAGCTTCTCCAAAAATGTCCGAACAATAAAATCAAACCCAAAGCACCAAAATTACACTCTTACTTTAGGAAAACAGGAATCTCATAGTGACCACAATCCAGGTCATTAAATTCAAGTAAATGAATTAATAACTGAAATAAAATAGCTAATATTTTATGCAGATATGAATCTGTTTAAGTCTCTGTTTTCTTTCTTTAGGTTCATATATAATGAAACGTAATTAAAACCACCCTATGTTCATGCACGCATAATAATGAAGACTAATCTAAGTAAATAACACGCTAATCACTCTAATCAATTTTCATATTAGCATTGTTGGCAGGTTACACTCACTAGCGATCTCTGCTACTTCTTTCCAAGCTATATTTTTCTTCCTAACGTCTCTATACACATTTAACGGGAGCTCGTATTTTTATGACAGGATATGATGAAACCACGCTTATAAGTTTTTCTTCTATTTTTGCGTCAAACAGCAAACGAGAACTGATTGCAGGTGGGAACTAAAGGTGTGAGCAGGGAACTGAAGAAACATCGCACCACACGCACCATAGCACTGGTTCGAGGAATCATTCGAGACGATCGTTTGGATTTGTCGCTTTATCATGTTATACCTAATTAGCATAGATTTGAGAAAATCTCAGTTTAAATGTCACTTGTTGCAGAAATCACAGCTCCGTGTCACGTACAAAATGAACGCTCGCCTCCGGCTTTGTCACTTGTTAATGTGAGGATAGGGTTATTAAGTCATTCACCTCCTCAATCCAATATATGATGAGGAACTGTTTTGAGTACATGAGTTCAAGTATAATCAAATCGCTTAAGACTGCATCACTCGATTGTACCATTATTAACCCTAATTAATGCTAATGTGTACAAGTTCTTTCACGCTCTATTAGCATGATAACTTGTTAGCAAGGCAAAGTAACACTGGCAGGTACAGTAAAATAATAAAAATGCTTATGAGCCATTTTGATGCTATTTATATCACTTCACATCAGAAGAAGAAGTCAAAAAGGGGGAAGTGTCTGAAAACAGGATTGGAATCCGATGCATCCTTCAGCGTGTACACCAGGGGTCAGGATCGAGCTAGAGAACTGTGCAGTGCTCCACATGGTTCCTCTTCTACTAAATGTCACACACACACACACACATTGCCTAGCAACCACATTGCCCCCCTCCACACTCCGGATGTCAGGAAGGGGTGAGCATCGGCATCTCAAAAGAGCTAAAGCGAGAGGCAGTTTGTGTGCCCAATACAGTATCCCAGCATGTGTGTGTGTGTGTGTGTGTGCTCTCGATGCTCATCTACTGAAAGAACTTCATCCAGAGAGATGAGTGGGAGGGAAATGTTAGGCCTTGTTGCTGCGGTAACGGTTTGTACTTCCTCTCCTCCCTTGAACCCTCCTGTAGTGCGCGCTACTTTAGCAGTGTTCCGTTCCACTTCCCTGCTCAATCGCTTTACATTTTACATCATAACGTAGCGTATATTTCTCTCTTCTTCAGCTTCCTGCTCTGACATGATCAGTAAGGACCTGCAGTCATACTGCCTATGGAAGTACACTACACAGGGAGTGAAGAGTGGCTTCTGCACCCTTCGTAGCGTACTGTATGATGTATGATTAGGAGTCATTTGCGTTCAACTCTATAACCTCTACAGTATATAAATAAAACATGGATGTAGTGCACTATACTTCTAGTAGGGATCCATTTAGGAATCAGTGGTAGGAATTAGTGAATTCTGCACCCTACGTAGTGAACGACTAGCTACCTGCTCCTGCTGTAAGTGAACCTCAAATGGCTGTGTTCCAATTCTGTTTTATTTCACACTTCTCCTGATGTACTTCCCTTTAAACTCTGTTCCTATCAGCTCGTGCGAAAGTCATTCAATAATGAATTGAATTGAGCTGATATCACTCTACGAGCACAAATTACAAATTAAATTGTTGCAATCTGATGAAGTTTCCTTTATAAAATTATGCAGAAAGCCTTTTATGTCTCGTTAGGTTCTACAGCCATATTTATAATAAAATCTATTCAAGAATATTAGCAATCTTAGCAATTTATCAACACAAATGATATAAATGTTGATGTTCCAGACTGTTCCGTCTCATTTCCACACTCACGGTGTCGTCACATCAGCTATGCATCAGCTTAATGCATACATGCCAGCTAGCTAAATCATTATGCCATGTTCTGTGTGTTCTAGTTGCCTAGCAACAGGATCGAAGCCGGTGTATGAATCACTGGTCTATCTGACTAAGGTCTGAGGAATACATTTATAAATCTATTATACATTATTATACTGTAAATGTAAACTTATAAAAGTTAGCTGTCTTGTCTAGTGGCTAACATTTTTTTTCATCGCTCAAATTAGCATGTTGTAGCATGTTACATTCGAATACCTGTTTACACGAAGATTCTACACAAAGATTGGCTGAATTTTGTGCTTTGTGTCCACTTCAGAAATTCGTATTATGACGCAAAATTAACGTTTTCCAATCAGGTAAGTGCTAGTGCTTGATGCTAAGTGTAAGTGCAGTGTAATTTTAGTCAAACTGAGCATTGTCTTAGTAATTTACCAACACGTTCGAGATAAACGTTGACGTTCAGGATGGTTCCGTCTCATTTCCACACTCACACACTGTGTCTTTACATCATCTGTATAAAACACTTAACAGCCACGTGTTAGCTAGCTCAATCATTAGCTTCATCTCCAGTGAAGTAACAGTGAGACGCATATTATTCGCAGTTGCCTAGCAACAGTGCTTTCACAGCGTAACCTCTTGAACGGCGAGCGCGTCGCGTGTTCGTCCGCACGTGTTCTACGTGAACGCGTTTTCATTTGTTCTGGAATGTTCCAGCGTAGGTTCTGGAGTTCTGAATTCCGAACTGCGAATTCCAAAAACAAGTAGTGCGCATGAAAATAAGGCAGTAGGGAGTAGGGAGGCATTTAAGACACAGCCAGGACAAATAGAGCTTTCCGTAATGTAAGTGCTGTTGAAGACGGAACAGACGGGTTTAACCCTTTTATCGTTCCATCACTTCCTGTCTCTCTGTTCTGAGCGTTCCTGCACTCACACACACACACACACACACACCTCCTCCTCTTCCTCCATCTGTGGTCCATCACACACTCTCCCTCCGTCTGTCTCTCCATCCTCATTCCTCTTCCTCTCTCTCTCACACACACACACACACACACACACACATCCTTCATAACCCACAACTCATCTCACTCTCTCTCTCTCTTTCATTATTACACCACACTTTCCATCATATAACTCACACTGACACACAATATACAAGGCCTTGGTGAAGGATGGACAGAGTGAGGTGGCTAAAAGTAAGAAAGGGAGAAAGTCTGAGACTGTAAAAGCCCTTTGTTAGATCACATATCTATAAAACAGACATTTTAGAAAGATCCTCAAACACAGCCGTACTGTCATGAAGCTGAGGCAGATGAATGTGTGCGTAAGCCAAAGACTTTTAGCTTTCAGTATTTAGTCTGTTTAAAACAAACGCTTTGGTGCGTTTTGTTTAGGACAGTGACAACACCGCAATCGAACTCGGGTGCAGATCAACCGTTCCAAGAACGTCCGAGCGAGGTGGTCTCGGTCCACTTCCAAGTGAAGTCCAGCGCAGTTTGATTGAAGTGAGGAAGTGATTTGATTCTGAATGGATCCAACTGCACAGAATAAACCAAACCATCTTTGAGCTATGAGATGCAATCTGAGCCAAAGGGCAGAGCTGTAGAACTGCAGAAATGCCATGTGTCCTGGAGTTTGGACTGACAAAAAAGCAAAAACAGAAAATAAACTCAGCACTGGATGTGATACACAAAATATTTTAAACTAGCTATGTATATAATTAACTAGTAATTTATTGAACTCTCCATGTTCTCCATACTTAGTGATTTTTAATGATTTCTATGCACACTTAATTGGTAAAGGTTTGTTCAACTTTTTTTGCGTCCATGTTTCTGACCAGTAAATAAAAGGCTGCATTTACAGGGTATTTTCACTCCTACATGCTATTCAGACACCTTTTTGTTTTGGTCATGAAAAATATCAAATTTCTCTCTGATTCAGACACAGCAGCCAGACGAATATGTGTGAAAACACTCAATTTTTTTAAAGTCCATATTTATTGGCAGAATTGAAGGTCAAGTGAGGTGTAAAGGACAAAAGGAACTGCAAAACATGAGCTAACACTCAGAGTTGCTGACAGTGAAAGTGGCAAAAGTTCGCTAAGCACACCCACGAGAGAGCTGTTTAAATAGACAGACTGATTGAGGATAAAAGGAAGCAGGTGTGTTAGAGTTCAGGTGAGTGTGAACATTGTAATGTCTGGATTTGGATCAGGATGAGGAGAGCTAGCTCCTGGATCGGATGAGGATCCAGGCATGACATTGAATGGTTTAATGGTCCATTTATTTCTGTAAAGCTGCTTTGGGACAATGTCCATTGTTAAAAGCGCTATACAAATAAAACTGAATTGAATTGAATTTAAAGAAATGTATAAGGAGCATTATCAGGACTATAAAAACAGCATGACATAAAATATTTAGATCTTGATACAATATTATAAGTGGCTACAGGAGGTCCTTATACACACTCCTCCAGGGTGAGAATCAGGGACAGAGCCAAAGCCAAAGCACAAAGGTCACAACAGTTTGAGCCTCCACACTCACATCAGACAAGTAGACAATTTTAGTCCACACAGAGTGAAGGACCTGCCGAAGAAGAATAAGGGCTGGAATACAGTGGTTTTATCTAGCCTAGCATTTTTATCTAGCCCATTATTTCCATCCTTCGCCCTCTTGACAGCCACCGAACAGTGAGCACTGAACCATAAACTCTAGGAATCTGTTCTGCGACATTAAGATTAGCACTTTGTCATAGCCCTGTCCACTAAATCTTTGAAGAATTGCTTATCCAAGGTTTATCCAGGGGCTGTGGTCCAACCTGGAACAGCAGTCTTTAAGCTTTTACTTTCTGTAACAGTTGTGGATGTTGGCCACTGGTCTTCTGGGGTCCAGAAGAAGACCCTCAACATAATAAATCCACAGATGGGATCCAGCATATTTAGTTAATTCCACAACATGGAGGCCGCAAGGCTGTTTACCACCAGCACACCAACCAGTACCTTTGAAGTTCTAGTGATTAGTCTTCCTGGACCTTATGGAGACAAAAATGGTGACATCATTAGCATAACTTGTTAGTTCACTGTCACTTCCTCTGCATATTTGGGTCCTGGGACTGATACTATACCAGCAGCAGGTCTGATTACTACAGTACAGCATTCCTGACAGGCCACAATACCAACATATTCCTCTGCTTAGCAAAATATGTCTTCTTAGATCTATATATGGACCAAAATTTGGACACAACTCCTGACCGCTGAAGAGCTGGCAGCATCCTTTATTCGGGCAGTTTGTTAGGACTTTGGAGAGGATTGTATTGTCTACACCAAGAGGTGTAGAGAGGTGAAGAGCAGTGTCACTGATGCCCTTAACATAAATACACAGAATATAACACTAACATTTCAGACAGTTCTCCTATAGTTGGTTCATTGTATTGAAGCATAATATAAACTAGGAAGGTTCCTTGCATTCTCCTGCCTGGGGATCCCACAGTCCCTAGAATCACCTCTGCCTCAAATGTAAACGATTTCACCCACGACCCTGAGTACAGCTTAGGGCTGAAATTGGACAGTGATTTCATTTTAGTGTGGTACTGCTGCAATGCACAGACGAAAGTGAAACACAGTGCAAATCTTGGCTTTTTGGTTTTGCTTTTCAGTGTGGCGTGTTTTCCTAATGTCACGTATGAAAAGAAACATGTGTATTGAATTTTTCATTTCATTTTTCTCCCCTGGTGCGATGGCTTTTCTATCTGGCATGGAATATTTTTCTATACATTAGGGATCTAAAAAATCACTACATACCTAAAAATTTAATTGCATACAGACCTTCGCTGAATACAGTAATTTTAATCAGACTCACTAGCTTCATGTATTGTTATAAAATGTTTCCCACAGCTTGTTGGTTGCAAATTCTGACAAAGGATGCTGAGTGCAGTCTGTGGGCTCTACGCTCTTTTCAGCATTGATGAGTTTAGATGGAAAGGATGAGATTACTTGCTCCTCTAACAGAAAAGGCTTCATATGTCATGGAGGAAACATGTTAGCCATCGTCCTTCCTGGTTTGTAGCAATCATGCAGTAGGATGTAGTGATAGTAGTGTTGGAAATCATCAGGCACACACACCTGGGTCAGGGACACGTTTATGGACGTGCTCTGTTCTGTGTGCTCATGTGAGTGAAATCAACCATGACAGATATCAGTGTTAAATGAATTCAATATTTAACTAGATTAACAGTCAGTTTTAAACCATATGCATGATGTTTCAATAAATACAGTCTATTAACGATTTAACGAAAAGGAAAAATGGTAAAAAGGTAACTTGGGCACAAACACCTACTCTCAAACTATCTGCTCTCACCACAATGCTGAGAGACAGAATTCCTCTTTATTCCTCTATGTACATTTCTCATGTAATGTCTCTCTCTCTGTCTTTCAATCTCTCTCTCTGTCTTTTAATCTGTTTTACTCTTTTTCAGTCTCCTTCTATCTCTGATTTTGTATCTCCTTCTTTTGTCTCTGTTTCTCAGTGTCAGTGTTTTTCTGTCTGTCCTGTCTTCCTCTCTCTCTCTCTCTCTCTCTCTCTCTGTCTGTAATAAGTTTTAATAAGAATGAAAAATGCATGAGGAGGAGACGCGGCACAGCAGTGATAGATTAAACAGTACATGAGAGGAGAAAGAGATGAGGGGGACTGAGGGTGTGGTAAATAAAAGACAAAGACGAGTGGGTGTTTGTGCTGGGGTGACAACACACACACACACACACACACAGGAAAAACAGATGAGGATCATGAGTTGGTTTCTATCATTCTACAGTACATACAGAAGATCATCTGTTTCTCTTTCAACTGCACACTTCATATGAAATAGTGTGTAGTATGGTTCTGTAGTGTAGCAGAATGGAAGATTAGGAGATAATGAAGCGTGCTGCAGTAGTGTAACAGAGGAATGAAGTTATATGGTAGATATTTCATAAATAATGTAAGACAGCACAGAGAGTCAAATACATTAGATAGTGTAGTATTGTGGGTAGTGTATTATAGGAGCTAGTGTAGTATTGAATATAATAGATAGTGTATACTGTAGGTAGTATAGTACAGTAGAAATTGTGATATAGTCGAGAGAGAGTGTTGTATAGTAGGAATGTGTAGTATGGACATGTTATTCAGTAAAAAGTGTAGTACGTAATGTGTTACATAGATAGTATAGTACAGTAGATAGTGTAGTGTTGTAGGTAGTGTAGTTGGTTGTACAGTAGATAGTATAGTGTTTAGGTAGTGTAGTATTGTAGGTAGTACAGTAGATAGTGTAGTTGTGTGGAGAGTGTAGTACTGTTGATAGTGTAGTAATGTGGAGAGTGTAGTACTGTAGGTAGTGTAGTACTGTGGAGAGTGTAGTGTTGGGGTAGTGTAGTATTGTAGGTAGTACAGTAGATAGGGTAGTAGAATAGGTAGTGTAGTACTGTGGATATTATATCAGAGAAGGTAGTGTATTACTGTGGATAGTGTAGTAGTGTGGAGAGTGTAGCAGTGTAGGTAGTGTAGTAGTGTGGATAGTGTAGTAGTGTAGAGAGTGTAGTAGTGTGGATAGTGCAGTACTGTAGAGAGTGTAGTAGTGTGGATAGTGTAGTAGTGTAGGTAGTGTAGTAGTGTGGATAGTGCAGTACTGTAGAGAGTGTAGTAGTGTGGAGAGTGTAGTAGTGTAGGTAGTGTAGTAGTGTGGATAGTGTAGTAGTGTAGGTAGTGTAGTAGTGTGGATAGTGCAGTACTGTAGAGAGTGTAGTAGTGTGGAGAGTGTAGTAGTGTAGGTAGTGTAGTAGTGTGGATAGTGTAGTAGTGTAGGTAGTGTAGTAGTGTGGATAGTGCAGTACTGTAGAGAGTGTAGTA
>CM075031.1:593993-605253 GCA_037576675.1 Pangasius sanitwongsei | reverse complement strand
GTAGTGTGGATAGTGTAGTAGTGTAGAGAGTGCAGTAGTGTAGGTAGTGTAGTAGTGTAGAGAGTGTAGTAGTGTAGGTAGTGTAGTAGTGTAGATAGTGTAGTAGTGTAGAGAGTGCAGTAGTGTAGATAGTGTAGTAGTGTAGAGAGTGCAGTAGTGTAGGTAGTGTAGTAGTGTAGAGAGTGCAGTAGTGTAGGTAGTGTACTATAGTAGGTAATGTAATGTAGTATTGCAGTATAGTTTTGTAGTCGCCCTGACTATAGAGACACAGGACAAAAGATAATCCCACAGAGTGAGAAGACTTAGTGTTTTTATTAATAATGTATTAATATTCACACTTTGTTCCAGTTTTATTGATCCCGACCAATCAGAGTAAAGCGCTTTACCTCCTGATGCATCAACTTACATCATCCATATTTACGCCATTATTCCCATACAAAAGAACAAAGAAGGAATCATCGTATTAATTATCATCATTATTATCATCATAATCATTATCATTATCATTATTATTATTATATACAGATTCTGTACAATGTTCAAAAGTTTTGGTAATATTTGAAAGTAAAGGCCAATGTGTAAAAGATTATTACAGTGATGCGTAAACACACGCACGCCTTGTAATGCTCCTGTTACTATAGCGCAGTAGCATTATAATGAAATGGACAATCAAGAGGACTACAAAAAAAGATCATAGAAAAGAAATTTAAACAGTTGAACTTATATATTTACACAAATTTTCCTTAAGCGGGAATCAAACCAGTGTTCAACTGTAATGTAAAGACAGGATCAGGGAATCTTATCTCATATGTCAACATACCTTGACTACTGTAAATCTAAGTTTATATCTATGATATACATAAATTAAAAAGAAGCTAAAAATGATAAGAATTATCAGGAGAAAATGCAAACTTACTGTTCTGCCTAAAAGCCATTTTATAAACTATAAACATACAGATAACATGACAAAATCAAGCGCATAATTAACTAAAATTATTCATTAAACTGGTTCATTAAATTGATTCTTTAAATTAATTCTTTTTCTTAATTCTTCATTCATTTAAACAATCCGTTAACAAATTAGTTTAGTGAATCCATCTAATGAAGCAACTTAATAAATCACTTTCATTTAATGAAAACTGATTCAATTAATTAATATATATAAGGATGAATTACTTGTTAAAGTGATTCACTAAACTGAGTCATCAAAATGATTCTCTGAACATTTATTCTTTAAATCGATTCATGGTTTTACGAATCAGTTTAATGAATCAGTCCGTTGAGATGAGTGTTAGGATTTTTAATTGACAAAATTAGTTTGGATAACTGAAAGCACACACACGCACACACACACACACACACACACACACACACACACACACATTCAGCAATTATTGCAAACCAGAATACAGTTTATATGTACAATGGTCAAACGTGCTAATTTAGCACCCACATTTAAAGAGTTTAATTGATAATTGATAATTGATAAGTGTTGATTAATATTGATACATATCAGTATTAAAGATTAAAGACTCAAAAGAAATGTATGAACAATAAAGTGTAATATTTTATAATAAAAAGCACAGATAAGTGTTAATTAGTTTATCCAGCGTGAACAGTGAATCGCTAAATATGGAGGCAAAAACACAGTGAAATTAGCAACATCACTGCACCACACATACACACACCTGTCTGTGTGTGTGTGTGTGTGTATACATGTGTGTGTGTATACGTGTGTGTTTGTGTATGTAAAACATTCCTGGTGTGCTAGGCCTTGGTCTATACAGTACATTAGCATGAGAATTAAGCTCAAGTTCAAGTAAAGCCAAAGTTCCTATGGCTCTGTCCCAAATGCTAGAATCAATCACTAGTTAGTGTGCTTACTATATCGTCAGCCATTTTGTCTCAGATCTAGAATTCATGTGTAGTTAGTGCTCTTTGTAGTATGTTCGCCTTTTTAATGCTCTGTCCCAAACACTAGAACACACACGCCCTGTTTTAAAATGACGTCTTGCTGATGGTCTCATGCACTGTGTGACAGAGTGTGGGTATTACCCATAATGCACTGCGTATTGGTGTACCATTCAGATAAACGTTAAAGCTCGGTTATGTGGAATTTAGAGCTGGAGGTCATGACATTATACAAATATTTTATTATATCTAGTCTTTGATTCCTTTTAATTCACTAACACTGTGGTTTGCATAAGTATTAACCCCCATTAAAGCCTGGAAATGGATGTAAATGTCATTATATGTCATGAATCTACACAAAACAGTGTTTTAAAAAAAACGTGGGGACTCAGCAAACGTGGAAAAAGTTCTCTGGTAATCCACATTGAGAACACCCTGTGAAGCATGGTGGTGGGAGCATCACGTTGAGCATTTCCCTCGGCTTTGCTTCTCTGGTTAAACCCCTCTTCACCAGGTCAATGGGTGAATACTTAAGCAAGGCTCTGCTCTTAGCTTTTTGTGCTTTTGTTTCTTGGTTGTTCTAGTCCCCTAGATTTATCATTTTCTCATTATCCTAGTTTTTCTACTCCACCAATGTGTTGCTTTTCCTTTTCTTTGGCCATTTTTGCCTAGTTCACTTACTTGTCCTTCCCTCCCTAGATTTCCTATTCTGAAAACCATTACATATAATACTTTTTCATAGAGTGTAAAGTTACTTAAAAGCTGTGTTAGAGATTTTATAGGTCAGGCTTTAGGTGAATGTGCCGATGCTGATGCACTAACTGCTAATTAGCCCATTAGCTAGCAAGCTATTAGCAAGAGTGGAAAGTTATGAAGCTTTCTCCGTTCGAGTTTAAATATCTTTGTTACGAACTGAACGTTTGGATCAAACACTAGCATTTGGGACACAGCCTAAATGGAAGTGGAGTAATGTGCTAAATTGAATTGAAGAAAAGCAGCAACTGTGTGTGTGTGTGTGTGTGTGTGTGTGTGTGTGTGTGTGTGCGCGAGAGAGCGCAAAGTATGAGAAGTGTGTGTAGAGTGTGTCCTATTCAAACACATGTCAAACACAATTTAAGGGAAACTTATTAAAGTGCCCTAAACACAACACAGTTAAGAAAAGCCGGCTCTTAAAGCTGCAGCGTCCTAAATCAGTATGTCTCTTAACTCTACTCAGGTAACAAGCGTGAATCTAAAAGCAAATAATCTACTATGGTTTATTATCATCACTTATCATGAGTAATAGTTCTGTCTTAACTACTAGTTTGCATATGTATGTTTTTGGAGATTTTTTTTTTATTATTATTTTTTAATTTTTTTATACCTTGTTCAATTTTGTAAAAAGTGTACCAAAGGTCTGTCCTGTATATCAGGGAGGCATGTGCCGATATTAAAATTACCGCATCACGATAAGTGCTCAGCTTTTATCATGATTGACGATATTATTACGATCGTCAGTTTAAAAAAATTACTTAACTTCATCAAAGTGACGTTTTTTTTTTCTCCGCCGTGTTTCTCAAACCTTCAGCATCGTTCACATCCACCGAAGAGAATTATGGGATTGCAAGATTCTCTGAGAACCCTTTGAAGTCCTTTTCGCTGACTTCCTTGCTAAGGAGACAGACTTTATCTCAGTGCCCGAGAATGCACCCTACTTAGGCAGCCTACTACACAATGGAACACAACAGCATTCAAAATATACAATATTTTAAAGTAGTAACAAAATGAAATGGCACAATGCGCTTCGTACTCGATTATCGGCTCATGCCTAATATCAAGTTATATGTGAAGTGTGTGTGTGTATGTGTGTGTGTGTTTGTGTAGAAAGTGGTATTTACAACAGAGACAGGTGTCTCCACTTCCCAACATCCGTCACTCGTTATTTCTTCCTCAGTTTCCCCCCTCCCCATTATGCGTGTGTGTGTTAGTGTTTGTTCACGGGGGCTTTTGTCCCTCAGCTATAAATGTTAGAATGGTAAAATAGCTGAAATGTGAAAATGTAACCAGAATAAATAAACAAATAAATAAATAGATAGATAAATAAATAAAGTAATCAATTAATAGACTTCTACACATCATCGGCATTAGCGTTAGCAACATCCGTACAAGCCTGGCTAATCACAATGTTATTGGTAGCATTATTGTGGTTGTTATTGTTTATTACCCTGTTAGCGTATCGTACGACTCATTCGCCATCGACCCAAAGGAAAAAGAGAGAGAGGACAGGAAAGAGAGAAAGCGAACAATCATTTTATCTGTCATCTCTCCTCTCTCTCGTTCTCTTTTGTATAGTCGCTCACACGTTTCCAGATGGCCACTTGTCTAATCACTCCTCGGTAGCGTGATCTTCGCTTCCTTTGGTGCAAGAACACGGCGTTGTTTACAGGCACCGGGCTGGTGCAGTTAGCCCCGCCTCCAGCTCCACCCCCATTCAGCCCTTTTGGTCAAAGCCATTCATCTTCCCCCTCTCATTTATTGTTCCATCCATCACTTCTTGTTGTGCGTCTACACATCCGACTCGATGCTGGAGAGTTTTTCGTACACATGGCCGTTGGTGCCGTTGAAAGATCGCGGCGGCCCAAGAGCCGAGTGCTGATTGGTGAATCGAGATGAGGGAAGGAACGATGAAATCCCGGAAGGATTTCTCGGATCAGAACGCTGCTGCTTTTTCGTATAGTACGTTTTAGCGCCGTGCAGCAAGCACTGATCGTCTCCGAATGTCGGCACGAATGGATTGTGATTGGTGTGATCAGGATAGAGTGATTTTGACAGGAAGTAAGGGTCTCTTTCCCCACGGAATGCACTCAGGGAGTGGTGGGCGGGGCTATAAAACTGCTGGGTGTCAAATAAATGGGAGAACGAGCCCTCCATACAGCGATCCTTCTCCTTCAAACTCACACTGCGAGGAGGCAGAAAACCCCCACCTACATCATCCATAGCCCCTCCCCCTGCCCGCAAACTTAGCCCTTCGTCATCCCTGTGCAGGTCCATGAAGGCATCGTAAGAATGCTGCCTGCGTAAAGGTCTCGCGCTAAATGCTCTTCGCCGCTGTGATGGTGTCTGACCCCGCCCACTTATCTGATCGATTACATGATTGCTATCCTCGCTGATGTTGTACAAGTTGCCTGAACGCTTACAAGCTTCGCAACGCATGCATGTGGCTGAAGTGGGACGGCTGGCCCCACCCCCAACTCCTGATGCCAGACAGCTATTGCTTCCACCAGCTCCATAAGCCCCGCCCCCTGTGTGCTGTGACATTCGTTTACTTCCTGCACTGCTAGCACGGCAATTTCGACACTCCCAGTCTCCTCCTCCCACTTTAGGCTCCACCTTTGATGGTTTGCTTTTCAGGAAGTCATCTACAGGCACCAGGCTAGTGCAATTAGCCCCACCTCCAGCCCCACCCCCACTTGGCCCATCAGTCAAATCCACATGCTCCCATTGGGGCACGCCCTCTTTGGGACGGAACTGGTCCAGATAAAAGTCTCGAAGGCTTTCTTTGTCCTGATACAGGAAGGACAAAGATCCACCTCCTCCTCTCATTTTGTGTTCTGACAGAGGCGGAGACACAGAGCGGTGTCCATGGTGACGGTGATGCCCATGGTGTGGTCTCCGTCGGTAACCAAGGTGGGCGTGGTCCAGTTCTCTGCGCGATTTGGCCGAAGCAGGCCGCTTCTTCAGACTGTCACCATGCTGCTTTCTCTTTCTGCTGTCGCTCTCCAGGTTACCGTAGGTTATGGTGTGAGTGGAAATGTCAGACATGTTGTCTCCATCGCCATAGCGATCATAGGCAGGGATGTAGCCTGAGGTCCCACCTTTAAAGGAGAACTTCCTGTATGGCTCTGGCAGTCCAAGTGGCGCATGTCCCTGCAGCAGGTCAAAGTTGCTCATGTTCCTGTGTGTGAGGGCGGAGCAGTCAAAAATGGCACCATCCAATGAGCTGCCAGAACCCAGGCTGGGGGCGGGGCCAGGGACAGAGCCCGAGCGTCGGTGCAGGTATAGGTCACTCTCGTTGCGATGCAGGTTTCCGAAGGTGCGCTCGACCTGATCGATGTAGTCACTAAATGCATTGTTGTCACTGTTCTCGGACAGGTACGGCACCCGGCACTCCGAGTGACGCCGCTGATCGCTGATGTCATAGACGGACGAGTCACGGCGTAGGTAGTCGAGCGCGCTGTGGGGGGAGCCGTTCACCCCGGACAAGGACGCCATGTTTTTAGCTGTGCGCAGCAGACGCAGGATGTTGGAGTGCGTGTTGTTTATGGTGGTTGATGGGGAATTCAGCGCTGAACTCTTGGTTTCAATCTCAACGCCGTGGATGCAGCTGTACACTTCCTGCAAGAGAGAGAGAGAGAGAGAGAGTTATAAGTAAGAGAAACAGAAACAAAGTGAGAGTAGGGACAGCACCACAATGGCTGAAGTTCTAGTAAATAAACTAACCAGTGCAGGAAAGAGCCAAAAAGGCCACTGTTTTGGTCTGAGCACTAGCTAATGATGAATTCTAGTATTTGGAACAGAGCCCAAATGGCCACAGTAAGCTTGTGATGTTCTAGTATTTGGGAAAGAGCCGGAGCTTTGCAGAGGGATGGAGAGAATGTACAGTGATAACAGTGTCATAAATGTGTGACTGTGAGTGTGATTTTCTAAAAAAAAAAAATACAGAGGAAACATGTTATCATCCACAATAAATAAACAGTGAGTGTGCTAACAGAAAACATATGTGACACGCAAATGTTCATCACTGCATGAGCACACGCGTGTGTGTGTGTGTGTGTGTATGTATATTACAATTAAAACTCGTACTCGTCTCATTAGAGATTTTAAAACCTGATCCAGGTGAACAGTTAGCATAGAAGTTTAGCTTAATATGTTGAATTACCTGCACTTTACCTGAACTAGCTGCTTCTTTACAGTCTTATTTTTTTTGCAGCTTTCTTCCTGCTAGTCATTGATACTATGTTAGCGTGTCAAACAGTAAGGAGGTAAACACAGGTTCTTATACGATGCAGCAGATCGTGATTCATGAGCTATGAATCCATTTGTTCTGGCCTCTGTGTGTGTGTGTGTGTGTGTGTTAGTGAGTGAAGCTAATTTTATTTGAGCTTCCTACTTGTTATGTGAGCAGAACGTGTAGATGCTAATGGATTTGGCCCCAGGGTCAGAAAACAACACACACACACACACACACACACACACACTCACACACACTATAAACCCATTACTGATGTGTTTTGACCACATAACTATGGGCTTCATCTCATTACCACACTACACACACTTCACAACCTCAGAGGAGATTCCCTTAGGGCTCTTTATATTAATCTCATCGAAACACAGTGTAAAACCAACACACACACACACACACACACTCACACACACTCACACAAACACACAAAGAAATCTGGCTCTTGTGCTAAAACTCAAACTACAGCTGCATTATGAAAAGCAATGTAATGCAATATGATACACACACACACACAAACACACACACACACACACAAACTACTTGATGATGCACAGAAGGTGTTATGAACTGAATGTTTGGATCAAACCCTAGCGTTTGGAACACAGTCTTAATGTAAATAATGAAATAACTGGTGCTAAACGTCATCGAAGAAAAGCAGCAACAGTGTGTGTGTGTGTGTGTGTGTGTGTGTTTGTGTGTGTGCGTGCTCTGATAACTATACACTATACACACCATATGCTACATACAACTAAATATGATACACTCAACTAAATACTGACACAACACACACACACACAAAATGATAACACACAAAAATACACACATTCGTGCACATCCTGCAATACACACACTACATCTGAGAGTGAGTTTTGAGCTTAAATTTCAAACTGAAGTGACTTAAAATTTAAATATTGAACTTAAGTGAATTTTCAATTTAAAACTTTGAACTAAAGTCAATTTTAAACTCAAACTTTGAACTAAAGTCAATTTTGAACTCAAACTTTGAACTAAAGTCAATTTTGAACTCAACTGTTGACCTGAAAGTGAATTTAAAATGTAAAATTTTAAACTGAAGTGAATGAATTCCGAATTTAACTTTTGAACTAAAGGGAATTTTGGAATTAAAGTAAATTGACACTGAATTCTGAGCTGAAAGTTTAGAACTGAAATCGAGTACTGAGATCTGTAAAACTAACAATGTAAGATCTTAAAGTGGATTTTATTTTGAAGATGAAATCTTTGATAACCCAAATGAAATGTGTTAATATCAATCTGTTTCCAAAAAGTATTAAAACTTTCAGTTATTGCATCTGTTTAGATTCACTGCTAGTGAGTGAAGCTGTTTAGAAGCTAGTCATTTAAAATGATTATGGTCACATGTCGAGGAAAGGCATGTGTGTGTGTGTGTGTGTGTGTGTGTGTGTGTGTGTGTGTGTGTGTGTGTGTCTCACCCTGCTGATGGTGAAGGTGAGGCCGGGTTTTCCAGAACACACTCCCATGCAGCAGAAGCGCAGGTGTGAGTAGAAGATGTGCTCGGCAATGAAGGTGATTAGTGACAGGGCCATGGCCGCCCCCAGCATGTAGAACACACCCGCCATGTTATCCACGTCCAGCTGACTGCTCATCACCTCGTTCTTCTCGTGGTGACAGATTCCTGTGAGCCAGAGCGCCTCGAGCTCCTCCATCTCTCCTACACACACACACACACACACACACAGGAGGACCGTAAATCAATGTTGTTTTATAGTTCTCTAAGGTTTTATAGTGTGTGTGTGTGTGTGTGTGTGTGTGTGTTTACCGTCTCCGAACAGCTGCAGGATGGCCAGGTCCACGTGTCTCTTCCAGCCCGAGTCTTTCTGGATGGCGATGCCGTATCCTGTCGAAGCGAACACTTTCCCGGAGCCGATCGTCACCAGCTTGCAGCCTTCGTCACGACCCGCCATGTAGTTCAGCACGGCAGCATCGTAGATAAACGCATCCAGCTTCCTAAAATGCACACGCATCATTACACATGATTTACTTCTCCAAGAGCGCAGATTTATCTTGTTTTTCAATCCAGCAGAACCCGTATTAGTTGTGTTAGAAGTTGATGCTAAATGTAAGAAAAGTGTAATTATATACATGTGAGCATATTCAAACATCAGATGTAACTCTTGAGTGATATTCAGAAGTTATATGAGAGTCACGCATGGGGCGGAGTTTGTCAAAAACGGAGGCGTGTCTCAGTTACGCATGTTCCTGACCTTGAAATTAAGCGATTTTTTATTTTTTTTGCAAAATATCAGCCCAAGCAACGATCAATATTGTATCCGAGTTGTGATTAAATAACAATATCGCCTCTTTTTTAAGCCAGAAAGTGGTGAAAGACGTGTCATGTCTTAATCAGAAACATTGCTTATCTCAAGGAGTGAATCTTTATAGATAAAATTATGGACGAAGTTAAAGTTTCTCTGTAAGCGTGGCAGATGAGTGCTCGGTCAGCTTATCCTTCAAACCATAGGCATGTTTTCTTTATAGCAGAGCGTCTCAAATTATCACAAATACTGACATTATTTAATTAATTCAACAAATCAAAAAAATCTGGCAACCTTGGAACTGGTGATTTTAATAATATGAAAATGACTTATATGACTTAAGCAGGTATGTATCCAGACTTAGGTCACTGTCTCTGAACACAACGCTAAGAGTTTACTTACTAGCCAACAGTCTTAGCTTAGTTAGTTAGTTAGTGTTAAATATCTGTCATTTGTTGCATAAGGCTTATTAAGCTAACATCAACTTTAGTAAGCAAGTGTATCTTACTGCTCTATATATAGATTTATGTAAGAAATGGAGTGTGTGACCGCGGATTCTGGTTCTGACCCGGCTTTCAGGCTCTGCAGAGCTTCATCCACATTGCGCTGGTGGAATTTCACCATGTATGAGTGCATCTCCTTATAGTTGTTACGGATATTCCGCTCTGTACTGCCGTTTGGCACAGTCCCAAACCGAAACGGAGGAGAGAAGTCATTAGGTCTCTGGAACTGAAAGAGAACAAGAGAACCAGGAGAAAAAAGTAAGAGATAGAGATATTAAAATAATACAAAATTGTTGGCTTTTTTTATTGACTGAATGCTATAGGGACAATATTGCACAACATATACACAGCTCAGAAACACTAGCAACTTATTTATTAGAATTAGTATGGCTCTTGTTATGACTGTGTACCTTTTTGTCACTGAGGCCGGAGACCTGGTCGACGTACTCCTCCTGGATCATGAAAGCTGCGAGGTTGGCAGTGTAGCTGGCCAGGAAAATCACAGCAAAGAAAGCCCACACGGACACCATGATCTTACTGGTAGTTCCTCTGGGGTTCTGCACAGGAACCGAGTTGTTAAACACCAAACCCCACAGCAGCCAGATCGCCTTTCCAATAGTGAATGAAGGACCACCAGGCTCTGGGGAAAAAACATTATAGTTGATGATTAATGGTTTAGGTAACACTCATGCTAATAATGAACTAATTTAAACTGAGAGATAGAATGAACCATCTCTTTCTGTCTCTCGGTTCAGTTAATTAAATCCAAGATAGCTTTATTGACTGTTACTTCAATTATTAATCAGCCTAAGACAGACAGACCCAGAGACCGATTTTTAAAAATAGGGGACTCACCTCTTCCATCGGCGAGGCAGCGGTTGTAGCCCACAGGACTGAAATACTCAAACACAAACACAGCGATGGCAGAAACCAGCAGCAGCATGACGAACATCATCACCCACACGTCTGCGCTGAAGGGCTCTGAACACACACACACACACCAACTTCAGCACTTCTAAGTAAATTCTCCATGCCACAGACACCACAGAGTATTTTGGGGTACAGCAGGAAAATCTGCAGTTATAAAAGGAATAGAAGAGTGCTCTGTAGTATATTTTAGTAGCTTTTCACCCAGAAATGCCGATGGTGACACAGTGCCGTTGCTACGGGAGACCATGACACTGATTCCAGTCTCAATGAAAGGCACAGAGAAGTCGATGACCTCTGACCTTTCCTCGTTTATAGTGAGAGAACCAACAGCCATGTGAGCGTTTTTCACCACCACCTAGAGCGGAAGATAAAGAGCCATTATTTATACCTCACAATAAAGTTCGTTTGGTATAATAGCTGATGTACACCAAGGAGGCGAAACAAGAGAAAGCAGCTGAGAAACCAGTGAAGAATAATCCCTAACTCCTAAAACATGAAGCCCTAACCCCAGGCCCTAAATCTAAACTCAAGCCCCTGACCACTAACCCTAGACCCTAAACTCCCAATCACATACCCTACAACTCTACTACCACTAACCCTAGACCCTAAACTCCCAA
>CM075031.1:591289-593983 GCA_037576675.1 Pangasius sanitwongsei | reverse complement strand
CCCTACAACTCTACTACCACTAACCCTAGACCCTAAACTCCCAACCACATGCCCTACAACTCTACTACCACTAACCCTAGACCCTAAACTCCCAACCACATGCCCTACAACTCTACTACCACTAACACTAGACCCTAAACTCCCAATCACATATACTACAACTCTACTACCACTAACACTAGACCCTAAACTCCCAATCACATATCCTACAACTCTACTACCACTAACACTAGACCCTAAACTCCCAATCACATATCCTACAACTCTACTACCACTAACACTAGACCCTAAACTCCCAATCACATATCCTACAACTCTACTACCACTAACCCTAGACCCTAAACCTACACTAAATTTGAGTTCAGTGTGTCTTTAACTCTAACAATCTAATCCTATATCCTACATTTAACCCTAATTCTGACTCTAAGACTTTACCCTAAACCCTACTCTGTAGCAGAAACCCAATCCATAACACCATAACACTTAACTAAAATCCTTGAACATGAGAGTCATTTCTCCTTACCCTAAGCCCTAAACCCTAACTCTCTATCATTAATGAGACGCAACCATGAGAGAAAAAGAACAGAACGAGGAAGAGTGAAAGTGGGTTATCACACTAGGTCACGCTGGAAATAGACATTCTACTTACCATACTTCCTCCCTCTCTGTCTCCGTCTCCCCCCTTATCTCTCTCTCTCTCTCTGTCTCTTTCTCACTGTTTAGCCCTACATACATTATAGCGAGACAAAACAGAACCTATGTACAAGGTGTGTGTGTGTGTTTGTGTGTGAAAGAGATTCATCCCTTCATTCATTCGTCTTGTTTCTGTCTGTCTCTCTGTGTCCACCCTCTCTCTCTCTCTCTCTCTCTCTCTCTCTCTCTCTCTCTCTCTCTCTGTTATGAAACTGACCTATGTGGGTGGTAATGAGATGGAGTTTTGCAGGACCTGTGTGAGTGTGAATGTGTGTGTGTGTGTGTGGAATCAGTGCTTTGCTGCAGATGAATGTAGAATAGCTGTTGCTTATCAATATAAATTAAATCTATATAAGATTTTAACCAGAAATAAAATCTGATCTCAAGGACAAAAAGACTAAACATTAATCCTAAACCCTATCCTAACCTAATCTATACACTATTACTCATCCCTTATTCTTATACTCAAACAGTAAACCCTAAATCCCTAAATCATCGAGCACTTAATTTGCTTCATAGGTATTATGCCATAAATTACAGTATATTTTAGAAAAACAAGAAAGCAGACAGATAGTATAACAATTACAGTGGTGCCCTGCTACCTTCTGCCTTCTCTAACAGGGTTTTAGCTTGATGATATTCTTAGACCCTGGCCTATTTGTACTAGCGTGAGGATAATTTCTCCATGGAGACCACAAAGCACTCCTGTAAGTCACTGAGGGCATCTATCAATGCCATAAACAGAAGCATAAATATGTTTTGAACAATTCATGGTGGAAAATGTCTGAATTAAAATCTTCCATGTGCTTCTACAAACAGAAAAAAATACTAAAAAGGAAATCATCAGAGCAACAGGAACATGAAACTGGGGCATTCACAATGAAATTAGAATTAAACATTAAAGCTTTAAACACACTGGACATGCACCATTAAATTGATCATCTCCATAACTGATCATCTCCATAAGTGATCATCTCTCTCTAACTGATCATTTCTCTAACTGATCATCTCTCTCTAACTGATCATTTCTCTAACTGATAATTTCTCTAACTGATCATTTCTCTAACTGATCATCTCCATAACTGATCATTTCTCTAACTGATCATCTCTCTCTAACTGATCATTTCTCTAACTGATCATCTCTCTCTAACTGATCATTTCTCTAACTGATCATCTCCATAACTGATCATCTCTCTCTAACTGATCATCTCTCTCTAACTGATCATTTCCATAACTGATCATTTCCATAACTGATCATTTCTCTAAATGATCATCTGCATAACGGATCATTTCTATAACTGATTGTCTCTCTAACTGATCACCTCAGTAACTGATGATTTTTCTAACTGTTCATTTCTGTAAATGATCATCTCCATAACTGATCCTATCTGTAACTAATCATCTCTCTAACTGTCTCAGTAAGCGTTGGATCAGTAAGTGATTGATCAGTAAATGATGGATCAGTAAACGATGGATCAGTAAGAGATGGATGGTCTCACCTCTCCCACCATGCCGTTCCAGGTTCCATTGACCTTCTTGCCGTGCTTGCCATTAGTGACGAGGTAAAGGTCGTAGGTGAACTTTACAGACTTGGCGATCTTCTTCAGGATGTCGATGCAGAACCCTTTACAGCAGCGTTTTATATACATGCCAGAGTCACCTGTCTGATTACTGAGAGGGAGAGAGATGAGAGAATGAGAGACTGAGACAAAGACTATTGTTCTGTTGGGTTTTGTGTGTATATAAAGACAGTTGTCTTTCTCTCTCTCTCCGTCTATCCAACTGTCTCTTTCTTCTTCACAATAAAGACAGTATTGCTGTTATTTATTTCTGTAAAGCTGCTTTGTGACAATGAACTGAACTGAATTGGTTTATCCAGTGTTTGTGCGTTCTACATCGCAGTCCTTGTGATTAGGCTATCACTGCTCACTTTAGCTGAGGTATCGCCCGGTGAGCCCTATTAACAGAGCGCACGCTGTTCAATAAAGAGCTAATTTTAAA
>CM075031.1:568789-586289 GCA_037576675.1 Pangasius sanitwongsei | reverse complement strand
AAAGCCTTGTTCCTGATCTGATCAAAACTTTGCTCCTGATCTGATCAAAGCCTTGGTCCTGATCTGGTCCAAGCCTTGCTCCTGATCTGGTCCAAGCCTTGCTCCTGATCTGGTCAAAGCCTTGCTCCTGATCTGGTCATAGCTCATTCTGCATTTTTAAAAAGTTTTAGCCTTATTTTTTGGTGAAGTCAGAAGATTAAATGGAAAACATTGTATGTATGAAATTAATAAGTTTTAACTCTGTATTGAAAGTTTTATTTTGACCATATTATTTTTTCTTTACCTTAGTGACAAAGTCCTGGTATCCGGGGTAGTAGGTGGTGACGATGGAGAAAATGTACCAATCATATTCCTCCATAATGTTCAACATCACTGAGGCCTGCTGCTCAATAGATGGACCAAACTGGAAAAACAGGGAGTTATCATCCTGCAGATGGAGAGAAACAAATAGAAATAGACAAAGAGAGAGAAAACGAGTCTGTTATTCTTCTTTCACCTCCCCATTTCTGGGTTTAGTATTTCATTAGCAGTTACCTTGTTTCTGGGTTTAGTGTTTCTGTAGCAGAGATGTTCCAACCCCAAATGCCCCACATTCCACCTTAGTGCTAGTATATTTTAGATTCAGCATCCTTGCAGTAGATAGTTATTTTATAACGGTGCTTCCCCTACCAGCGCTTGCATTTTTAGCACTCGTGTGGCAGTGTATTTGTGTGTGTGTGTGTGTGTGTAGATGCCATAGGTAGAGGACAAGCTATATTCATCAACAGTGTAATGTAGAGCAACACTGGCAGCGTCACAAGACCCAAAACACAAGTGAATACATCCACACAACCTAGTTTAGGGGAGAACTGTGTGTGTGTGTGTGTGAACTAGATAGACAAAAGGTGCATGAAAGCTGAGGCTTGGCAGCCATGAAAGGTCTGCCACCTGATCCAACCTGTACACTCCCTTACACGCACACACACACACACACACACTAGACTACAAATGACAAGGACTTTTGTGTTCATGCAGTTCTGTTAGTGTACTGGAACTAGTTCTCATTCATAATTGTTCCAGAACCTTCTGTGCCTTGTGTGTGTGTGTGTGTATGTGTGTGTGTTGGAGTGATGAACTGTTTGTACAGTCAGAGCACTACTTTAAATTTGCGACAGCATTCTCTACCGCAGCACAATTTATCCTCGGTCATTATATCCCCCCCCATCTCTCACTTTCCATCTCTGTCTCTTTGTCTCACTCCCCTCCATTTTTACCTACTAATGCTTTTAAATTTGTTGTGTATAATCTCCGTCTCACTCCTCCTCCTCTCTGCCTCCCTCCATTCATCTCCCTCCCTCTATCTCTCTCTGTCTTATCTGTTCTGGCTGAATGGATGTAATTGAATTCTACTTTCCCTAACAGCAGTGTTAATGCACTGCACTATGCCGAGTCTCCTTCAAGTAAAGGAACAAAAGATGAAAGAGCATTTAGCTAATTTTTGGGTTTAGTATTCCAGTCGCAGTGCTAGCGTTTCTGGGTTTAGTGTTTATGCAGCAGTTACTTTGTTTCTGGGTTTAGTGTTTCTGTAGCAGTGACGTTTCTGGGTTTAGTGTTTCTGTAGCAGTGACGTTTTTGGGTTTAGTGTTTCTGTAGCAGTGATGTTTTTGGGTTTAGTGTTTCTGTAGCAGTGATGTTTTTGGGTTTAGTGTTTCTGTAGCAGTGATGTTTTTGGGTTTAGTGTTTCTGTAGCAGTGATGTTTCTGGGTTTAGTGTTTCTGTAGCAGTGACGCTTCTGGGTTTAGTGTTTCTGTAGCAGTGACGTTTCTGGGTTTAGTGTTTCTGTATCAGTGACGTTTCTGGGTTTAGTGTTTCTGTAGCAGTGACGTTTCTGGGTTTAGTGTTTCTGTAGCAGTGATGCTGTTTCTGGGTTTAGTGTTTCTGTAGCAGTCATGCTGTTTCTGGGTTTAGTGTTTCTGTAGCAGTGATGCTGTTTCTGGGTTTAGTGTTTCTGTAGCAGTGATGCTGTTTCTGGGTTTAGTGTTTCTGAATCAGTGATGCTGTTTCTGGGTTTAGTGTTTCTGTAGCAGTGATGCTGTTTCTGGGTTTAGTGTTTCTGTAGCAATGACGTTTCTGGGTTTAGTGTTTCTGTAGCAGTGACGTTTCTGGGTTTAGTGTTTCTGTAGCAGTGACGTTTCTGGGTTTAGTGTTTCTGTAGCAGTGATGTTTCTGGGTTTAGTGTTTCTGTAGCAGTGATGCTGTTTCTGGGTTTAGTGTTTCTGTAGCAATGATGTTTCTGGGTTTAGTGTTTCTGTAGCAGTGACGTTTCTGGGTTTAGTGTTTCTGTAGCAGTGACGTTTATGGGTTTAGTGTTTCTGTAGCAGTGATGTTTATGGGTTTAGTATTTCTGTAGCAGTGACGTTTCTGGGTTTGGTATTTCTGTAGCGTTGATGATGTTTCTGGGTTTAGTGTTTCTGTAGTAGTGATGCTATTTCTGGGTTTAGTGTTTCTGTAGCAGTGATGTTTCTGGGTTTAGTGTTTCTGTAGCAGTGATGCTATTTCTGGGTTTAGTGTTTCTGTAGCAGTGATGCTATTTCTGGGTTTAGTGTTTCTGTAGCAGTGATGTTTCTGGGTTTAGTGTTTCTGTAGCTGTGAAGTTTCTGGGTTTAGTGTTTCTGTAGCAGTGATGCTGTTTCTGGGTTTAGTGTTTCTGTAGCTGTGAAGTTTCTGGGTTCAGTGTTTCTGTAGCAGTGACGTTTCTGGGATTAGTGTTTCTGTAGCTGTGACGTTTCTGGGTTTAGTCTTTCTGTAGTAGTGACGTTTCTGTGTTTAGTGTTTCTGTAGTAGTGATGATGTTTCTGGGCTTAATATTTCGGTATCAGTGACATTTCTGGCTTTGGTGTTTCTGTAGCAGTGATGCTGTTTCTGGGTTTAGTGTTTCTGTAGCAGTGATGTTTCTGGGTTTAGTGTTTCTGTAGCAGTGATGCTGTTTCTGGGTTTAGTGTTTCTGTAGCAGTGACGTTTCTGGGTTTAGTGTTTCTGTAGCGTTGATGATGTTTCTGGGTTTAGTGTTTCTGTAGCGTTGATGTTTCTAGGTTTAGTGTGGTTTTCATTTCTGGGTTTATTATTTCTGCAGCAGATACATTGTTTCTGGGTTTAGTATTTCTGTCCCTTCTTGCAATGCTAGCTATTTAGCAAGCTAATGCTAGTTTAGGTAACTAGTATCCAATTAATCCAATTAATTAAAAATGTTGGAAAATAAATCTGAGCGTTGCACATGACTATTACTGCTGTGTAAAAAAATTGTACCTTTGTCTAAGCCGAAAAGTCTCTCGCTCTCTCTCTCTCTTGCTCTCTCTAGTTAAAGCTTTATCTGTAATCCCCCACACACAGATGTGATTAATCGGGCACGTCCTAATTATTGCAGGCCTCATTCACTTAATTACATCAGAATCATTTAAATATCTGCTTGCTCACTCACTCACTCACTCAGAGTCTGAGTGCTCTACATCTCTGTATAACACTGATGACTGTCTAAATATCCTGTTCACTTCCTGAGTCCAAAAATGTAGCCTAAATGATGCACTAATGAAATCCCACTGCAATAGGTTAGTGTATAAAGGATGTAGAATTTAAGATGATCGTTGTTAAAGCACAGGTAAGTAGGCTATCCTATTTGAATTGGTGTGTAATGTTTATTTTATACGATCATTTTTCCCGCCATTCTTTTAAGAGGGGCCAAAAATTCTGAGGTAAATTTTATATATAGGCCACAACAACACCGGTGGGTAGAATAGTGCATTATGTACTGAATAGAGCCCAGCTTGAGACCCCTAGTTAGCCGTGTACAAGAAGCTATATCAGCATAATTATTTAATTACTGTAATCCCAAAATAGATGCAAAAGTTTAACACACACACACACTTATAAGCTGGGAAATTATGGGATAATGTCTTGCCAAAGAACAGTGACACTAACCATGGATCAGGAGGAACTCTTACATATCTAGAAAACCCTCCCAGACCTAAAGAACCATCCTAGATAACCCACTTAGACCAACAGAATCCTCCAAGACCTAGCAAACCACCTAGATAACCCTCCCAGACCAACAGAATCCTCCAAGACCTAGCAAACCACCTAGATAACCCTCCCAGACCAACAGAATCCTCCAAGACCTAGCAAACCACCTAGATAACCCTCCCAGACCAACAGAATCCTCCAAGATCTAGCACACCATCTTAGATAACCTTCCCAGATCTACAGAACCTTCCTAGATAATCGTCGAAGACCTACAGAACCCTCCTAGATAATGCTGCCAGAACTATAGAACCGTCCTAGACATACAGTACCCTCTTAGAACTACAGAACCCTTCTAGACAAAAATATCAGCACTTACAAGAGAGACTTTCTCTCCCTCTCTCTCTCACACACACACACACACACACACACACATGAACAGACACCCCATTTCCGCTCTCACACTGTGGCAACACATTGACACACCAGCTGTGCTACTCTGGCATCCATAACACATGTGCACGCACACACACACACACACACACACAGTGTGCAGCATCATATTGATTTTTTAGGTTTTCTGCCAATAAATGCAGCTACCACCACTGCTTCACTGCAGTACACACACACACACACACACATCTATAATATACACATATTCAGGCTGGACAATGTGACCTTCACGCTGTAAGACTCCGATAAAGAGGTGTGAAGATTATTAACCTCGTCTCTTTCTCTCTATATATCTTTCAGCACTTCTCTCTCTCACTTCCTCGCTTGCCCGCTCTATCTCTCCACAGTCTCTCGCTCTCTCGCTCGTCTGCTGCTTTTTCCCTCCCTTCCCTCTTTTGCCCTCTCTCCGTGTCCGGCTTCATCTCTGAGCGGAATTATTAATTAAAAGAAATCAATTTCCGTCCTAAATATAACTATTATACCTGACATCATACAGTGACCCTCTGTGACATGCACACACACACACACACATTGAGTGTGCAGTATTACTCACACACTAATTTCTTACGCTAATGCACAGTGACAGAGCTCTACTGTACTGCTGTACTGGCACTGTCTCTTTCTCTCTCACACACACACACACACAAACACGATCCTGTGTGTCTGGATTATTGGACTGAAGGTGAAAACTATTAAACATTATTAGCATATATTAGCATATTTCAATATCAATATGTATAAGCTCCGTCCCAAACACTAGAATTCATGACTAGTTAGTATTCTTAGTAGAACAGTTCTGACCTTCTGCAAGAGTTCCTAAAAGTTCTCCTTCCAGCAAGTTTTTCTGCCCTTGCTGAACATGTGGGTGATGTCCTTCCTTTCTGGTTTTCCAGAACTTCTTCGACGCCACCCAAAATACATTCCCCATGGCCTCTCCAAAGTCTTCATATGCCTGGCTAGCTATCCACAGCCTCTCTTCTGAACCTGTAGTCCGCTGAGCCAACTACAGTAGGTGTTAAAGACCCTGTTCTTCTACTTTACATCATCCTTTACTTTTAGAGTCTACCACCTGGCTCTAACCATGACAGGCTACTCGAAATTTTTGAACATAATGTATTTGAGTTTCATGTCTCCTACCTCCTTCAGGATGTGTGTGAAGGTCACTCAGAGATAAGAGTTGAAATAATTCCAGCACTTCCCACCAAACCCTGGCTGCACGCTTGGGCTTGCTGGCTCTGACCGCCAGTTTACCCCACCATCTGATCCAACTCTCCACCAGATGGTGATCAATTAACAACTCTTTATCAACTACCCAAAGGTGGGTGTGGGAATACTGAGGAACCTTTGTCTTCATTCCAGTTCATCCCAGTAGAGTTAAGGAGTCACATCGGTTAGTGTGTTCCCATGCAAAGATTTTCATTCCGAGTGCAGATTCTTAATGAACTGTTATATGGATCCTAAACTGGACACCCATTTATATGCACTTTACATGTAATCCGATCCGATGCTTTTTTTGCACATGTGTGAAATGTGGTTTAATGTCAACGTTACCATAACAACAAGGATTACATTACAAGTTCAGCACTGCTTTTTAATCCATTTTGTTTTTAACAAATTTTAAATTCTTTCCATCTCAGTAAAATGTCATCAAATTGTGATTATTAAATTGACAGCAAAAAGAAGAGTTTGTGACCAAAGTAAACTTTGTAAACTATACTCTCTGTCCCCTGTCCCTCACAGTGATGCTAGCCAATTGTGGGCTGTGAGCTCATGTATGTGGAAGAGGGCAAAAAGCGCTTTCCTCTGAGTGTTACACTGCCCTGTGATGCAGCAGTTTGAAAAGATGTTTGCTGGCTTCATGTGTCTCAGAGGAAGCACATGTTAGTCTTCACCCTCCCTAGTTTGTAGATGTCATATGACAGGGAGAGCTGGCTGATGGTCAGGAATTGCCAGATGACCAGATCAGGGAGAAAAACGTTATCCATCCATCCATGAAACACGCTCATCTTCTAACGTTACTAATATTAAAGGTCATTGCTTTGCAATAACTCCAGAAATAAATGTATGTTCTGGGTCCTTGCTGAATGTCTGCCAAATATTAAACACTTACGTTTATTGAGGTCAGTTCCTCTCCTGTATCTGCCTGAATGTTAGTTTGATGGCCATCACACCTCACGATTATTTTAAATAGATTAAAATCTGTACCACGAACTGTTTTCTTACACAACCACTTTATTGCATCAGGAGCAATATTCAAACACACATTCAGAGAACACACACAGCAAGTCCATAGTGAAGGTAATCAGACGCACATGCTTACACACAGTGATTATTCTTCTGTTTAACAGATTACTAAAAGGACTTTAACCCATCGCCTTCAATTTGTTAGAAATTCATATTGTTCTCAATCAGTGTACTCTATTCCAGCTGAGGCTAATACAGGATTGTTTTTAGATTCCGATTGAGCACTCAGTCACTTTGTAAATGGATTATTAGGCTGCATGTAAATGTGTGTGGATTTGAGTCACAGGAAAGAAATATATTAATTTAATCCTTAACACACTCTATACTGAAATACTGAAATTGGCTTTTTAAACTAAATGTATTATTAGTAGTAGCAGTAAAACTCAACAGGATCAGTAACTGGACCTGTGTGTGTGTTGTGTGTGTTGTGTGTGTGTGTGTGTGTGTGTAAAACGTAAGTGTAAGAGTAAGCGTAACAGCTTGTGGCGTCTCCGAGTGCTGCCAGGTTGGCATGCTTCTCCTGTGTAATTGACTGAGCACATCTTGTGTTCCTCACTCACACTTTCACACCTTCTCTCTCTCTCTCTCTCTCTCTCTCTCTATCCATCTCTCTCTCTCAGTCTCTCTGTGTGTTGCTCTCTATCTGTGTGTCTGTCTGTCTGTCTCTCTCTCTCTCCCTCTTTGTCTCTGTCTGGGAGTGAAGCCAGGAGAAGGACGTAACATACGCAGTGAGAGGAGAGTCACAGACGAAAAACAGGAACGAATGCAACTGTGAAATTATGTACAACTCTACAAGGACAGAGAGAAAGAGAGAGAGAGAGAGAGAGAGAGAGAGAGAGAGGAAAAGGAAATGCATGCAAGCCTCAGGGTTCTTATCCATAACCAGAGAGAAAGATACTGACCCCATTACCATCTTAATATTAAATAGTGCTGCACTATATAATCTAATACATTATATAATACATAAAAATATATTTATTTTGTTATCCAGCGATGCCCACATGTCAGGCCAAGCATTTCTTTTAGCTAGTCAGAACATTTCCAGAACCAATCAGTAGGGTTTGTGCATTCTCCCAGCTAATCGCAAGGCAATATACAGTAGTGTAATGAAGAGAGACAGACAGACAGACTGGGAAAGGGACAGAAAGAGACAAAGACAGAAAGAGAGAGAAATAAAGAGACAAACATAGATAGGGAGAGAGACAAAAAGACACAGTGATGGAGAGACAGACTGTGAGAAAGAGAGGTGGATAGAGAAAGACAGAGAAAGTGAGACAGAGAGGGAGAGGAAGTGAAAAGTTCTAGCTTCCAGCAGAGTTTAAAAATGTCTTCAGCTGAAACCGAACAGAAGGAAGAATTAGGACACATATTTAGGACTCTCTCTCTCTCTGTCTCTCTCCGTATAAGTGTGTGTTTATGTGTGTGAGAGAGAGAGAGAGATGGGGGAGTATAAACAGGCAGGTAATGCATGATGATTCTCACTTATGTGTGATTACCACCAGTTTACTCATATGTGCTTTGTTTTTTCTTGCTGTAACGCCATGGGTGAGAGAGAGAGAGAGAGAGAGAGAGAGAGAGAGAGAGAGACGGTGGAGTTTGCTCCCTAACATGCCCCCTCACTGAACTTATAGTTTAGAGGGACGTGCGCTGAAAAGCAGGCAGTGAAAAAGAGAACAATAAAGGGAGCCTGAAGCTCTGAGGAAAATCTCCCTGTCTCCCGTTCTGAGTTCTCCTTCACACCCAGACACACACTGGGTTCTTCACTCTCTCTGTCTGTTTCATCTTGATATCTATCTAATATGTAACTAGCTACAGGGACTATATCAGTGGCCTGTACTGTAGGGTGTCGTCATTTTGATTCAGAAAGTGGCATAAAGTGATTCAGAAAATGTCCTATTGGGTATTATCCCTTCTACAATCAGCACTAAACACTAACTACTGACCCACAGACCAACTACTGACTCACAAATACAGACCTAAAGAAATACGTCAACTACAGACCCACAACTATACACCTAAACAATTACACACCAACTATAGACCTAAAAAAACTACACACCAACTACAGACCTAAAGATGTTCACACCAGCTACAGAGCCACAACTATATATATAAAGAACTACACACCAACTACAGACTCATAACTATACATCTAAAGAACTACACACCAACTACAGACTCATAACTATACATCTAAAGAACTACACACCAACTATAGACCCACATCTACAGACATAAAGGACTACAGAACATACCAACTACAGCCCAACTACAGACAGACTACAGCCCACAACTATAGACCTTATGAAGTACACACCACCTACAGATGCTCCATGTCATATAAGCTTTAGGCTATAGAGGATATGAGCTAGATAATCGTACTCAGTTAAATCAGCTGTTTAATAATCTGCAGTCTCATCACTTCTCAGTAACAAATTAAAAACACTTGAGGACACATTTGAATATATTTCTCCTCATTAATGTTACATGCTGCACTCAACGACCAACACTGATGAAGACCTTACCAAAGGGCACATAGAGGGCACGAAACAAGGGCCGAAAAATGAGATGTATATCAGCCTCTGAGTTAAAGTGTGTGTGTGTGTGTGTGTGTGTGTGTGTGTGTGCGTGTGTGTGTGTGAAGACAGTCCGTGACCGCTAGCCATGTGAGCCGTTCAGCACCTCCTACACCCACTGATTCACCTCACACCTCCCACTAAGTACAAACACACACAAACACACACACACACACACAGCACATAAACAGCACTTTAGGTAGCACTCTCAAAATCCTCTAAATCATCCCCACACATCTGTAGACTCACAACATCACAGACCCACAGCTACAAACAAACATCAAACATAACTAAAGATGGGTTAAAAATAATTATATCCATGTCCAATACACTCAAAGAACTACACAATGACTACAGACCCACAATTACAGACCCACAGAACTACTCAGTAACTGCAGAACCACAATTACAGACCCACAGAACTACTCAGTAACTGCAGAACCACAATTACAGACCCACAGAACTACTCAGTAACTGCAGAACCACAATTACAGACCCACAGAACTACTCAGTAACTATAAACCCACAGTACCACACAACAACTACAGACTCACAGAACTACACAGCAACTACAGACTCACAACCACAGATTCTCAACAATACTCAGCAACTACAGACCCCAAAACAAACTTAAAAACTAATTCCAGACCCACAGAAGCATAGCACAGGCTACATAACTACAGGCTCGGAGAACTGCACAGCACCTATGTACCCATAAGTACAGACCCACAAATTATGAACTACCCAATATAAATCCTCAAAACAACTAAGAATTCACCAACAACTACTGATCCACAGAATTACAGACTCACACCTGTAACACCTACAGACTCACAAATACAGAAAATGACTACACAACTACAGACCCCAAAACAAACTTAACAGACCAAAAACAGAAAGACAAATACACACAACAACTACAGAACCAAATTAATTAACTAACTAAGGACCCACAAGTACACAAGAGCCACAGGACTACAGAGCAACAGAACCTCAGAGCCACAGCTCTACAGATCCACAGCTCTACAGAGACACAGAACCTCAGATCCACAGCTCTACAGAGACACAGAACCTCAGAGCCATAGATCTACAGAGCCATGGGACTACAGACCCACAGAACTATATGGCTACTACACATCTACAAGTACAGACCCAAAAGTACAGAACAAAAAACTACACAACAACACATCCACAACTATAGACCCACAAAACAAATTCAAAACTTTTTTTTTTTAAAGTACAGACCCACAGCTATGGTCACATAACTAGATAGAGACAAATTCACAACTAGACAAACTTCTGACAACTACAGACTCACTTCAGAGGTATGACTATTAATGAGAGTGTTTATGTAATGCACATCCAGTTGGCTGTGTGCAGTAAACAGATGAAGTTTATCAGTGTTAGGCTGTGTTTTTCAGTGGAGCCACCAGGGCAGCATTTAGCAGCACAAACAGACTGAGTCAGAGTCTCACGCACACACACACACACACACACACGCACACACACACACACAAAACCACCCACAGTCTGCTCCTAATCATCCATTCTCTCTTGCTCTCTCTCTGTGCCTTCATCTCGCTCATGTTTTTCAGCACAAGTATGCACTCCTTCACTCCCTCCATTCATCCATTTTTCTCTCGTTCATGCACTCCAACTGCAGCATCATTTCGCTCATCTCTCTCCTGGCATGAAAGACTGCTGATGCTCTCTCTCTCTCATTCTCTCCCTGTCTTTCTTTCATCTCTGATGGATCCCTTGTTCATTTTTATGAGAGTAACACACTCCACTCTTTCCCTCAATAAACCCCCCAACTCTGGAGGATTGCTGTGCCGACAGAACGGAGTGAGATAGACAGACAGAGAGAGAGAGAGAGAGAGAGCAATTGTTGAAGATGGGTGTCGTGCTTTCTGTGTTCACAGACACACGCACAGAAAACAAATCTTCCCTAAACAGTGGTTTGGCTTTGCTATAGGAAACAGACTGAGCTGAGAGAGAGAGAGAGAGAGAGAGAGAGAGAGAGAGAGAGAGTGTACTGTACATGGTGTAACATTAGTGTTAACGTCTGTGTGGGTGTGTTTATGACTCACACCATTTCCGCTACGGACTCCAGCATACACACCTGTGCTTCAGTGTGTGTGGGTGTGTGCACGCTGCACTTTAAAGAGGATTTTATCAAAAGACCGTTACCTTGTCACAACGGAAAGTGAACCATATGGCAGCGCACAGTCGACGCTTGTGAAAAGGTTATGAAAAGGTGTTCTAATTCACCTGATTTCAGCCCAAATTTGCTAACGCGATAAGACAATTGTGACAGATAAATTTTAGATAAACAAGACAGTTGACCTTCATTTTATGTCATTTCTCTTAGTCAATCGCACGGAAATAATTCATGTAGATCTTTATATGTTTATGAACTTTAGAGTCTAGGCATACAAATATGATCTTTCTCTGGGCATCCATGTTTTTCTGAACGGAAGCACAGGAACACGTTTAGATCAGAACCTCAGTGCACAGCTACTTAAATGTTTTTACCAAACTGTCTTGAAGAAGGTGCTAATACAACAGACCGAGTGTAAAGTGCCCAGAAAGGAGAGGAGTTCACATTGCTAAGTCCTGTTTGCTCTCGAGTCTTCATTACTAAACCTGTATTGTCCGAGCTGTAATTACAAAACTGTGACATGAGACAGTGGGACAGTGAATAACCAATGTGTGTTTGTGTTTATTTTGTTTTCCCATGTTGGTGTAAAATGAGTATCTTACTGTACACATACTTTCCTCTGAAGCTGCAGGTTACTCCATCATGACATCTTTGTAGATTATGATTTTAAATAAGGTGCACAGCGTACAGAAAGTGCAGTTCTGTGATTTCAATTTAGTTTACACTTCACTCACACGCATCAGAGGAAAAAAGCATGAAGCATAAAAAAGGCAGCGTGGCTTGAGCTTGACACTTCACTGACGTGCCTCTGATACAGCTGGTGTGGAGTGAAATGCTTGTAAAAATGGAACTGAATGAGGTCGTGATGTTACGTGTCCTGTGTGAAATGGCCTTTAGAGTTCTCCTCAAAGTATAATCTGCTGCTCTGTGATGCTGCATGAGTAGGAGTTTTAAAAATAACTGTCATCTGATAGGGAGACCTAGCTAGCAGATAGGAAATGATGATGATGATGATGATGACCAAAGTGTTAACCAAAAGCTGCTACAATGGCATTCTATATCCAGCACACCAGACAACTTGATATGGCATCTAACACATTTGGCGTCACCTGTGAGGACGACAATCAACAACAAACTAAATCTATCATTATGGACTTTAAGCAACAACAGCGGCAGCGATGGCTACGGCATCCAAAAGGAAAAGTAAGCTATAGTGCATAGTTGCATAGTGGCTTTAGTTTCCATGGCTACAGCGTAACCATAGATTTAGTTGTGGTCACTGTAGCAGTCCCTATAGCCATTGTTGCTTAAAGTCCCTAATATCCAGCCAACTGCAGTGGGGGATCCATGCCATTCATAAGCTACCTGTCATCTACATCACCAAGAACTCTACAGATGGCTCAAAGAACCTCCAGACAGCTGCATCTAAGCAAAAAATATCCTACTCAACAACAGTGTGACACTAACTGACGGATGTTACCACATAGATGACTTAAAGATCTACACTTTTGAAAACAATTCCAAGTCCCAGCGTTTCTTCAGTGTTTAATCTGACCTGGATTCTGTGAATTCTGCTGCTGTAGTCATAAAGACTGTCCTGTTGTTCATCCCAGAACTCTTACTCACAAACTACTCAAACTACACATCCTGTACACACAATCAATACCATTTGTCTTCACACTTCTACACCTGTATACTGCAATGATTTGGACTATCCGGTGTCACCCAGAAGAGGATGGGTTCCCTTAGGAGACTGGTTCCTCTAAATAGCACGTCCTGTGTAACTGTAACAAGATGCAGCTTTCTGCAGCGACATCAGCGTTAGCAATGACAGCCACTAACCAAACAACGCAACCGAGAGGAAGAAACATCTTCATTTGCAATTGGTTTAACTTTTGTGTTACAGTCTGTGCTGTGTGAGGGTGTGTTTATGACTCATACCATTTCCACTAAAGATTCCAACACACACACACACACACACACAATGAGATGCCAGACCCCCGAGGGCAGCACAGTTTCCCATCATGCAGTTCTGCAGTTCTGCTTCTCTATTAGACATGCTGAGATAAACTCCATCTGTGTGTGTGTGTGTGTGTGTGTGTGTGATACCTTAGCTGCCATGATCATGGACGATCCTCCCTTCACTCCGAGGATGGGTGTACGTGTTTGTGCGGAGATGAAGTCGAGGATTTGGGCGATGGCCTCCTGGTCCGTGTCGTCGCCGAACACAACTCCCTGAAGCCAGTGCTGAGTCATGAGATCACACACACTCTTGATAATGCTGCTTGGGTCCGTCTCGTTCATCCGCACCACTTCGACGTTCCCTACCCCTTCGTTCACAAACCCATCGTTCCCTTGATCCCGCCACTCCTCTTTGTTATCCCTCGTTCCATATAGAGTCACTTCGCTCGAGTTTCCCACCAGGACCACAGCGATGGTGAGGCCCTGCAGCAGCTTCGACCCCACCCACTGCTTGGACCACGGCCGCTGCTCGAGACCCGGGTCAGGCCACACCCCTGGGATGTAATTGGTCACGCCCCCGGACCCTCGGTCCCGTCGTGATTGACAGCCAGGAGACGAAACCAGCAGAAGGAGAAGAAGTAGTAGGAATGTGTGAAGCGAAAATAAAAAAGGGCGGGGAAAACTGGCTAAAGGTGGGGTTAGTGATATGTGACACGCCCACTGTCCCAGAGGGGGCGGGGACAAACAGCAGCGACCATAAACAAGCATGGTGGAGGAGGAGTGAGAGACCTATGGAGACAGAGAGATAAAAGACAGGTTTAGTAAAATAAACAACACACACACAGAAAGAAGCATAAGATAATATCGGCTGTTATGGATGATATAAATTCTCCCTAATGCACAGAGTATCACTCCTTGTCAGAGAAAGAGGGAGAGAGAGAGGGAGAGATGGAGAGAGAGTAAGACAGATAGCTCTTACTGGAGAAAGGACAATGGAGGAAGCAGGAGTGGAGTGGTGTTATAAATGACTAAAGGATATGAGAGAATCCCTCACTCGCTCTTTTTCTCTCTCTGAATGAAAGATTGACATATATAGAGAGAGAGACGTAAAGAGAGAGAGACAGAGAGAAGAGAGAGACAGAGAGACATAAAGAGAGAGGTACAGAGAGAAGTAAAGAGAGAGACTGAGAGACAATGAGAGATACACAAAGAGGGAGAGATAGAGAAATAGACAGAGAAATAGAGAGAGAGATACAGAGAGACAGCAAAACAGAGGGATGTAAAGAGAGAGAAACCGCTTTCAATCACTATTTTTCGAGCAGCACTCAGTTTCCATGGCAACAGTTACAGTAGGCCTCTCCACACACACACACACACAGCATGGCATAGGTGGACTGCTTATATACAGTACCGATTCATTAAACACATATGAAAGAAACATTGTCACTTCACACACACACGCGCACGCACACACACACACACATGCACGCACACACAGACGCACAAACACGCACACACACGGATGCACACATACACACACACACACAGACGCTCACGCACACACACACACACTATTGGGGGATATAAATGAAGGCCCGGGAGAGCAAGTGTGTTATCTACTCTATCAATCTGATACTCTTTAGTATCTGAAGCTCACTGTGTGAAGATAACGGATACGAAACACAGCCTTTTGTTCAGATACGCAGCTCAAATCCCGTTTTTTTGGCATATCTGATTTTGTGACACATTAAAATTGAACGCCAACGGGATTAAAATCTCTTCACATTTTCGCCTCAGTCGCTGCGCGGCCTTCTTCTGAACATCATCAGTTTGTCAGAAGAAAAAGAGCAGGAATGAAACCAGCATGATATTATTTATAATGTTTATGTATTCAAAGGCAAAAAAAGTCCTAATGGAATGTTTAGGATGGGAAAGTCCTGTTCGGATAGGATTAGTTTATCCATGAGGTTTTTCCAGACACATGCAGTCGGCAAAAAATGACTGACATGACGGATTTGGACTAAAATCCCAGAGATACTCCGGGAATAACTACATTACACACCTCCACATGGAAAACTAATCCCGTCTGAATAGATCTGAATTTAAGTCTAATGAAACTTTTCTGTGGCTGAATCTCAGAGGCTTTTCTACTAGACATACAGTGTTCATTATGTAGGCTCTATAAAGCAGCTATGTCCATGTATAGTGAAGAGAAATGTTTATGACATTTATGATAAAATGATGATAGCTATTTATGTTAAGTTTGATGCCACCTGATGCTCCACACACACACACACACACACACACAGTGTAGGTGCTCACTGTAGGGACTCTTTCTCTCTTTTCATCTCTTCTGTTCATTACTTCCTCCTCCTCCTTTATTCTTCTTTCTTTCCCTCTATCTCCTATTCTGCCACTCTTTCATTCCTTCTTTTTCATATCTTTATTTTGCTTTTCTCAGATGATTCTTTCTTTCTTTCCCTTTCATGCCGTTATCATTTCCAGCACTCTGTGTTCCCCTCAGGAAATGGAACTCTAGTTATTATTCAAATGTATTCAAATGCAACATTTTTACAAAATAAACTCAAGTGCAGTGTTTAAAGAAATTTGATTTCTCTAAATACATTTCCATGTACCTAGTTAACTCGCTAACTTTCTCCTCTCCTGCAGTACTCAGTATACTGTATATACATCTCCATGGTTACTATAGCAACCACTGTGGAACTGCGAGTACATACGGCCTCGGTCTGAATAAACCAATTTTGTAAATTATTTTGTGTATTATAGCAGTATTCTTAGTACAGCCCTCTCACACACACACACACACACACACACACACATACATGAAGTTTGACCCTGCAGCCCTGTGGAGGCAGGAAGGACAATTTGCTATTCTCAGGCGTCCAATCACATGGCAGAAATTAGCATATTCAAAAGCTCACTGGTTCATTCGTGTACAGAGGGAAATAATGCAGTCTGGTTTTTGATTCCACCTTTTCTTTACCTCTCCCAATACACAATGCATTTCTCTTTCTGCCTCTCTCTCCTGTCTCTCTCTCTCTCTCACACACACACACACTCACACACACACACACACACACACGCACACACACCGTGCAAAACAATATCATCAACACATAGAGAAGTGTACCAATGAGTCAATATCTGGTGTTAATAGTTAAGGGACAGTCAGAATTAACAGAGAGAAAGAGAGAGTGAGGGAGGGAGAGAGGGAGAGAGAGAGAGAGGGAGAGAGAGGGAGAGAGAGAGTGAGGGAGGGAGAGAGAGAGTGAGGGAGGGAGAGAGGGAGTGAGAGAGAGGGAGGGAGAGAGGGAGGGAGGGAGAGAGAGAGGGAGGGAGAGAGAGAGAGGGAGAGAGGGAGGGAGAGGGAGGGAGAGAGAGAGGGAGGGAGAGAGAGGGAGGGAGTCAGACAGAGATACTAGAAGACATCTATTTTCTCATAGTGCACTCAGACAGTTACAGCAATTCATCACAACAACAACTACAGTAATATGCAATCAAGAGGTTAATTTGCATACACTATGAATATGCAAATGAGTCTCTGTTGAGAGTTAATTCCTAAACATATACAGATCTCTAAAACAGAGCATATCATTTCATACTTCTACAATGCTCTGTCCTGCAGCTACACTACATTTAGTTTTTCTGTCCACCCACCGTCATTCACACACACACACACACACACACACCTGTGTGAAATGGTAATGACTGTACTGACAGCTTTAAGAGATTAAAACTCTCTAATCTGCTACAGCCGCTTATTTTTGGAACAAATGACTGGCTGATTTAGTAGAGTGTGTGTGTGTGTGTGTGTGTGTGTGTGTGTAGGTATGTTCTTACAGAGCAGCACGCCTACCGTAAACACACTAACAATCAGACAAACTACCGGAACTGCCGGAGTAGCACGCCTACCGTAAACACACTAACAATCAGACAAACTACCGGAACTGCCGGAGTAGCACGCCTACCGTAAACACACTAACAATCAGACAAACTACCGGAACTGCCGGAGTAGCACGCCTACCGTAAACACACTAACAATCAGACAAACTACCGGAACTGCCGGAGTAGCACGCCTACCGTAAACACA